>WBNH01005343.1:50822-181883 GCA_013401255.1 Urocolius indicus
GGGGGGGGGGGGGGGTGCCCCCCCGGGCTGCGCCATGAACGTCTCGCTCTCCCCTCGCTCGCAGCCCCGCGGAGGTGACGGAGGTGCTGAGCCGGGCCGGGCAGCAGGGGCTGGAGGTGGTGCCGCTGGTGCAGACGTTCGGGCACATGGAGGTGAGCGGCAGGCCGGCGGCATCGCGCCTTGGACGGGGCTGGGTTGGGCGGGCGGCGTTGGAATTCTCCATCGTGATTCCTGAGGTTTAGGTGCAAAGAATCACAGAGTTATTGGGGGGGAAGGGCCCTGCAGAGCTCATCCAGCCCCAGCCCCTGCTACAGCAGGTCCCCCTCCAGCCGGGGCACAGGAACGTGTCCAGGTGGGGTTGGAAACCTCCCGAGAAGGAGCCTCCACACCCTCCCTGGGCAGCCTGGGCCAGGGCTCCTTCACCCGTACAGGAAAGAAGTTCTTTGTGTTTGTTTTCCTTGTGTTTTTGTTCTTCTGTCACCTGCATCCGACACACGGTGGCACTGCCCCGACTGCCCCGTTTCCTTCACCCTGTGAGGGAGTTTCGTGGTCAGAGACCCTGACAGTGCTCTGGAGCAGCAGCTGTGCCCTCCTGTCCATACCACCCCAGCCACAGGCCCTGTGCTGACCCCAGTGCTCATACACAGCCAAAACTCAGAGTTTTAGCAGGACAACTGTCAGCAGAGCCCTGATGACACCAGAGGACGCTGCTGTCCCCTTCATTTTGCAGTTGGTCCCCAAGCTCTCCTTTTCCTTGCAGTTTGTGCTGAAGCACAAAGAGTTCGCTCATCTCCGGGAAGTGAAGGTGTTTCCCAACGCCCTCAACCCACACAAGGAGGAGTCACGAGCGCTGGTCAAAGCCATGATTGACCAGGTCATGGCACTGCACCAAGGTTTAACGTGGTTTCACATCGGGTGTGATGAGGTGAGGCTTCTCTTGAGCCGGGAATTTTCTTCTTATGAAGGTGAGGGCCAAAGCTGCTGCTTTTCAGTGGTGCCCAAGGTAGGATTCTGGGCAGAGAAAACACCAGCTCAAGCCTATGTAGAGTAAGCTTTTTTTGATAATAAATTATTCCAATAGCATAGAATGTTACTTGTGTTGATCTGAGTGTAATATCCAAAGTGTCAAAAGCAGTTTCTTAAAGCAGCATTTGGGTCTAGGTCAAATGAGATATCAACTGGAGGTATTCCTTAGCAACCATGTGAATTTAGATGTAAAGTGTTGTCTCGTTGTTCTGGGCAACTAATTCAAAGTAAAGCCCTTTTGTGGTGGGAAGTGGTTTCTTTTCTTATCTTGGTAGTTTGTCTCTTTGAAGAGGAGAACCTTGAGGTTTCTCTGTTCTCAGAGTTTCTTAAAACCACCCCTAAGGCACACATATCTGAAATTCATTCTGAGCACCTTAACTGTACTCACCCTAGTTTAGCATTTTGTATCTTACTGTGTGGTCACTAATGGCAAGGTTAGATAGGGAGCTGCAAGCTGTATAAAGCAAAATACTGTAGAATATGTAGAATAAATGTGTTTTAGGTAAAACCTGCTCTAAAACAGCAAAGAATTTAAATGCATATCCAGTTTAACAAGCCCAAATCCACTCTCTGCATAGGACCACGTATGCTGGGGCCACTCTTGGATGTTGCCCCACGTCACTTCCAGATTCACATTCAGGTGGTCTCCTTCCCCAAGACATGAACCTCATTTTACATAGTTCAGAACCTTATGGGTTGCTAGATTTGAAGACAAATACAGCATGTATTAATTGTTCTTCAAACATTTCAGTTTCTGACGGAAAATTGCCTAACCTGATGCATTTAGTCATGGCCACAGGCTCCTGCAGACCGGTTGAAATGCTTGCAGTGTGGTCAACACTGAGAGGTGCTTTTAAAGTATGTTACATCTGTGCAATAGATTTTGAATGTTGTATGGTTTCATGGTACTGTGTCAAACTCCCTCTGTTCCTGTACAAGCAGTCAGTATTATTTGCTTGGTGTTTCAGGTCTATTACCTTGGTGAAGGAGAAGAGTCAAAGCAGTGGCTACAGCAACAAGACAACACTCCAGAGAAGCTGTGCCTATCCCACATCAAAGCAGTTGCAAGTTATGTGGCCTCATCTTACCCCCCTGTGACACCTATCGTGTGGGATGATATGCTCAGAGAGATAAGTGAGGAAACATTGGCAGGTGTGTGATCGGCAATGGAGTGAGTCGTATTTTGTAGCATACAACAAAAGTTGACATAACCAGTTAAAAGGATGTGTTGGCAGGAGAAAATAATGAAAACAAGAAATCTGTGAAGAATTGAGATATGATCCATTAGATCAGAAAGTGGAGACATTTAGTCCTTGGCTGTGTCATGGCCTTTGTGTATGACTGTGGGCAAACCAACACGTGCACTTGAGTTTTCCGTCTGCTAATATAGTCATCATGCAGTGGTTGCCATCAATTCTAATTTCTTTAGATATTAAAAGAAAACCCAACTATTAGCATTTGTGGTCTTAGTCTAAATTTCTATGCCCTCTCCCCACTTTCTAATGTTAATTGCTGCCCTGTGCAGCATCTACTTCCAGTGATGTAGGCTCACAGAGAAGCTATGACCCTATGAACATCTCTATGTGTATATGTGATCATAGTGCACATCATGGGGAACTCTGATACCGAATTGTGGGGTAGCTCCAAGACCTTGATGTCACAGTTTTATTGACTATTGCTAGAATTTCAGTAACGTTGGCACAGATGGAGATACAGCATTTTCAGAGCCACCTTACATGTCTGCTCTAAACAGATTTAAACAACACCATGTAGAGCTGTGTAGCTCCTCCAGCAGTGACTGACGTTTTCATGGCTTTAATGGTGGCAAATCATCCCAAAAAGTGCAGGTGGGACCTGTGCAGTTTCCACAAGAGCAGCTCAGCATCTAATTAAGTACCACAGGCAGTAACAGCCTGAACAAATTAAAATGAGATGCTGTTAAAATGCTGAATTTCTGTCCAATTAACTGCAGTTTCTCTAAGGGTCAGTTTTGTGTGTCTGAAACTAGTCAGGGAGTTGATTAGAAAGGGATTTGAAAGTAAACCTGTATCTTTATTCATACTTTAAAGGCATCTTGAAGAGACAAGTTCTGTGCAAACACAGTTCAGACAATCTCTATCATAGAGTGAATATTTCCTTTTCATTTAGTTGAAGTCTTGTGTGTACAGTTTGCAGCCTCACCAGTTCAGCCCCACAGGTATTCCAATAGATTCAAGGCGTCAAGAACAAGATGGGCTTGGGATGAGTGGGATCTCCCATGAATTGTTACTGCTGATCCATATTAGTGGTCTCAAGATGCTTAAGGACTTAGTGGCCTCTGGCATGGGAACCTATGTATTCAAAACCCTGGCCAGGCTGAAAATGCCCAGGAGCACTTCAACTGTGAATGAAGAATTGTAGTGACAAGCCATCACTAGTTCTAGTAATGTGCTACTGCACCACTAATAAGTACTTAGTTCTCCTTTTTACCTGTCTCTTTTCCATTACTTTGAAGAGCTCTGTTCCTTTCAGGGTCTGATGTCCCACAGCTGGTGCAGCTAATGATCTGGGACTATGCAGCAGACCTCAACGTGGAGGAAAAAGGTTTGTGCTGCTGTACTGAGCTGCTTGGGAGAAACAAAGACTTCTGTTACCCGTTGAGCAAAATATCCAAATGAAAACAGTATGATTAAAACATACCTTTTTTTGGACACAAAAAAACTCTGGGTTTGTAAAATTGCTTTTTGTTGCTTTAATAGCATAGACAGCCCTTGTTTGATCTCACCTAATAGTTGCTATTATTTATTCACTTTTTCAATTTATGCTTCTCATATGAAGGATTTGGTTTGTGTGCTGCTTATGTCTTTTCAACGGGGCTATGGAATCAGCAGTGGGAGATTGAGAGGTTTTCTATAAGTACTGTGACATTAACTCTTCTTGCATTAAAACCGTTGGGAGCAGAAAGCTCCGTACTGAACAGCTCTGCAAAAGAACCTTCAAGGCTTCATATACGTACAGAATTCGAAGGAAAAAAAACCTCTTAAAGGCTCCAGTCAGCCCTTTAACATGCATACAATTATGTCCTTGTCGAAAGAAGAATCAGCTGTCGGATGTTGTGTGTGTTTGTTACGTGCCCATGGTTCTTAGCAGTGAAGCAATTTAGCAGTTCAGGGGAATGCAATATAGTAACTGGGCACATGAAAATAGGAGGGTAGTCAGCAAAGTACGTTGCTGAGAGAGGATGACCAATCTCCCATCCTTGCTGATGCTCAAAACTTAGTAAGACAAGGCTCAGCAGCTTGTTGTAACTAGACCTGGGATCTTCTTAGTTGGAGTATTACAGCTCAGGCTGAAAATGGAGAAAACCTTGTCCTATACGTGTTCTTTTGTGTCTTATTGCAGTGCGTCTCATAGAGAAGTATCATAGGTGTGGCTTCTCCAAGGTGTGGTTTGCTAGTGCTTTTAAAGGAGCTACAGGAGTCAATCAGTCTCTGACCTTGATCGGCCACCACTTAAAAAACCAACTTCAGTGGCTGAAAGTGGCAAGCAGTAGCCCTGCTGACATCTTGGAAGGTATCGCACTAACCGGCTGGCAAAGGTAAGGAACATCCTTTCACATGGTTCCAAGGGTGACATGGAAGCAAACTTCCACTCAAAAACTCCCTTAAAAGTCAAGGAGAATGGAGATTTAGAAGGGAACTTTGCAGTCCTTCCTGTTGGTTACTGCTGGGCCTCAACACTGACTACCAAGGGTAGATATCAGAGTTCCATTCACTTGCTGCAGCATTAATCAACAGGAGTTGATTAATCAATTGTTTTGGCAGACACCAACAGCAGCAGTTTGGATTTGAAGGCTTGAATGTACTTTGTACACCTTAAACTGCTTATGGACAGCATAGTTAATGTGTGGTATATATCTGAATGGCTAATGTGAATTTAAATACATTTGAGCTGCCTAAAGGAAAAGAACTTGTTAATGTAATGAAAGTGTAAAAAGTTTTGATGCAAGTTAGGAGGTCTAAGGGAATACCAGAGAGCTGAATGTCAATTGCTGACCTTAATTTGGTTAGTGCCTGGTTTTATTAGTACAACAGGAATACTTAGGTTTTCAGAGACAGAAGGTCCCTTCTTGAGATAGAAACTGATGTTTCTAAAGCTCTTTGACCTCTAGTGATTGAAATACTAAATCCTTCCACTTGTTTAGTATGTTCTGATAGTAATATGTCTAATTAATGTTTTCTTATTTAGGTATGATCACTTCTCTGTTTTGTGTGAGCTTCTCCCTGTGGCCATTCCATCACTGGCTGTATGTCTGCAGGCACTAAAGAATGGTACAATGACAACTTTATTGTCTCTCAGCTAATATCTAGCACAAGAGCGAATTGACCTTGCCCTAAGATTGGCACAGACTTTTGGTTTGATTATCTGATTGTGGTCTGAATTAGGAAGAGTAAATTATCCATATTGCAGGTTTGCAGTACAGGAGCAGAGAGGCCTCTTGGCCTCTTAAAAATAGCCATAGTGTGCTAATCATTTATTCTGTTCTGACCCATAAACGGTCACAAACTTCGTTGTGCTTATACTAAACAGAAATTTAAGAAGCTGAATTGCTTTACAGACTGCTTTGAAATGTTACCCGTGTGTAAATGAGACTAATTTTATTTAGATCTAGATCTTGTTTACATGTAAAAGTCATTTTCACTAATTATTGTTCTTAAAATTGATCTAGGAAGTATGCTGTCCAGTAAAACATTCCCTGTACTTTCTGCTTTCTTTACAGACAGTTGCCAACAGAATTTGTCATTTTTGTGTTTCTGCATTTCTTATTTTCAAAATTAAAACACCCCCACAACCTGCTTGTTTTTAACTAAGGCACTTAAATAATACCAGCACCCTGAATGGAGAACTCATAGCTAGGAAGCACTTCACAAGACAACTGGGTTAAACACAATATACTCCCCCACCCCCAAGTGTTTTAACTTGTTCTGTTTCCATTTTACCTCTTAAAAAATCTTCATCAAAGCAGAACTAGTAAGCCAATACAGAGTACTCTACAAAAAACCCCTCTTTTATGGATGTTTTGATTATTTAGGCTCCTTATTTCCACTGTCTTCTACCAGGAGTCTATTGTGAAAAGACTAAAGAAAATGTGGAAAGGCTGCTGGGAATGTCCAACCTGGAAACTGATACTTTCATGAGGTAAAATTCGAGCTGCAGGATTTAGATGCTTCTCATTATTGTGGTAAGCTTGGAAACTAATAGATCTTCTTTGGACAGCACAAGCCTGGCGACCTTTCCTGGGAGCAGTATCCTTACACTTGTGACACAAATTAGTTTCTACCTCAAGTCATCAGTGGATGAATTTCTTGAAAGGAACAGGTAATAAGGTTTGTGTTGTTCTCTGGCAGGAGTGTTGTAGCTGCATTGTCTCAAAATGGGGCATAACCCCAGCAAAGTGATTTAAACATCAAGCTCTGCATCTCAGGCATCCCATCTCTGTGTATTGACTCTTCACAGAACACAATATTTAGATGCAAATCTAAAGTATTGCAACAGAATGCCTGACTACCACGTGCTGCCATATTTCAGGAATCTAGTTATTTCCTGAATTAAATCTTACTGTTATTTAAAGTTGAAATGAGAAATTTTAATGGTGTGGTTACAAAAAAAAAAAGCAGCTTGAAATGAAACTTAAAATTGCAAGAGATGATGAGTTATTCTTATCTGAAAGGAACAGTCTTTTACAAACTCATTCCAAACATATGTAGTCAAATTTACTTATTGCTTAAAGCGTTATTGCTGTTTGTGCAGAAACTCGGCTAAAAGCCATATCCCCTCCCTGTCAGCCTACACACATATCACTGCTCTTTCAAAAACTGCTCATACTAACATCCATCTTCAGGTATGTCACAGGCTGGTTCAGCCCCTACCACAGAAAAAGGAAGATTATTCATCCTATAATAATGTATCACTTCCAGCCAGATGCAGTAAGGTAACACCACTTATTTTGCATTATAGGGGAAATAGTTTGTCATATTTGGGGCACTCAAGTACATATAGTTTTGAGTCCTTGGCTTTATAATTATTTCAGAAGCTTCAGTGGGAGTCAAATAATAGAAAGCATTCGTGGTAAGGTGTTAAATGGAAGAATATGTTTTTCTTTGTCTGCCTTTCTGTTGAACAAATGCTTTGAATACAAGCACAAAACTGGTCTCCAAAAAACTCTCTCATGTACATGGACTTAGTGCTATAGAGACTTGCTGCACCTCACAGCAGTTATTGGCCTCAGTGTCAGAGCTCATCATGATCTGGGCTCCAGGCAGGGCTCAGAGTAAAACCAGACTCCAATGCCCTGTACTGCACGTGCTTTTCAGAACCTGTCCTAGACATTATGCCAATTCATGCCAAATGGCTACTTGATACATTTTCTTTGCTGTGATAGGGTGAATATCCAACTGCATCCACTCTTCCCAATAAAAGCCAGGATTAAATTCCCAACGTATCACAGTGGGTTTCAGTTACACTTAAAATGCCTGTAGTGTTGTGTTGAGCTCAGTTGGTTTACTTGAAAAGTCATTGCATAAGAAAAGTGACAAGATTAATGGTACTTAAACACAAGCAGCATCGACCTTTTGCCATCTGCACAAAATCAAGTCCTTTGAGCTCTAGTAGTAGATGCTTCTTTTCCTGAAAAGTCCTTTTAAGGCCTCTGCTCCCTTTAAAAGGTCCAGTAAGCTTGCACTGCCCTAAAGCAGAGCTCATCTGCAAATGTGATTGTTTCTTCCTCCTGATTTCTGCTTAGTCTTCTCTCCAAGTGGAATGCTGTGGTGCAAGACCTCCAAGCAGCTATGGAGCAAGTCTTCCACAAGTGTACTGTAGAGGAGTGGATGGAGGAAAACGTCCACCCAAGCCTACAGAAGCTGCAGCAAGTGGTGGATGATTTAGATGAAGCAATACAAGCACAAAATTAAGGGCATTTCCACTACTCATTCCTATTCCATGGGAAAACGTGGCTAGTGGAAATCAGTAACCACTCATATATCTGGAGTTGGTCATCTTGAGAGTTGAAGCAAGAAATGGGTTTGAACAAAAGTGACCTGAAGGCATTAAGGAATTTACTAGTGTACTAGCCTTCAGCTGTCTTAATTTACTTGTCTTAACATGTTGCTGAGCCTTAAATGACCTGCTGTGCAAGTCAGGTTTGCTCCCCTTGCATACTAGAAGGCAGGAGTGAGTCAGTACCTGTCCTGTTACAAGGCAGGAGAAAACAGTTTCTCCCAAATTCCTAGACTTTCTTACATAGCAGTGACCTGAAAGCCTACAAGTTCTACTCTAGTCAGTAGCAAGCATGTCCTCCCTTTGCAGTGTCCATAAAAAGAAAGATTTAAGATGCTTTAAACATGCTTTAAGCCCTTATATTCTGTGCTGTGACTCCTCTATCTTTCAGCCATGTTCAGAGATGTGTCTTACTGTTCTATCACAAGTTCTTCCACAGCATAAAGCAATTGATTTGTTCCATGTTTTGTTTTGGACTTTTCCAGTCTTTGAAATGCCTAAAGCCATTGGTGTTAAGTCCAGCTTTGCTTAGCTCTATACAGTGTCATTAAAAACAATAAAAAAGACTATAGTGACACAAACCAAGTTACCAAACTTGATGTTATCAAGGGACTTCTTTTTTTAAAAAGGCCAATGTACAAGGCCTGGAGGAATTTCTCCTGGCAATTTTAAAGTAGAAAAGCAATTTCTACACATGTTCCAGAGGTATTTTTGCCTCTCAGTGATCTACTGCAGTGTTACAACTAGTGCTGTTTATGATGTAAGCCAGCTTGGTTTCTGATCTCGGGACCATACTGGGACAGCACTGGGCCTCAGAACCATCAGCCTGTGTTTCCACAACAGAATTGAGAGCACAAGGATTTGTGCTGGAAAGGATCAAAGAAAAAGTGCAGGGGATGAGGAAGGGAGGAGAGCTCTGTGGAAAAACGGAGCAGCTAGGCTGCCCTGTGTCACTTGTCTGATGGACCACACCAAGAAATAAACTCAGAGGTTTCTGAACAAATTACAAGCCTTTATTTTTTTTTCTGTACTGAAAGAAAAAGGGATGTCAAAACCATAACAAAAGTGAGTGACAATTCTTCAAACAGTTGAACCTCAAAATCATTTCCGAGACAATAAAATGAAGGAAACAGCAGCACATCTGGACTGATGATGGAAAGTCAGTGGTCTAGCTGTTAACTGTTTCCAGCCACATGCACTGTGTGCTTTACACTAACTGGATCTTTTGGGCTTCTTAGTTCCAGCCAAGACACAAATTAAGACGTGATAACATTCTTCAGCTTTTGAAACAGCAGAGGTCTATTAAACACCTCAGATTAAACAACTTGGGCAGTGCTGACAAGCCCAGTCTTCAAAAACAGCAGTAAAGGGCTGAGCAGAGATGCACTGCCCAGTCCAGAGCTGAGCTGCAGCCTATGCTGGTGTCAGAGCTGCCACGCACAGCCCTGGAGATGGCAAACCGCCATGTGTCACCTTAGCTTGCTGACTAATGCAAAGATAACCTGCAAGGCACTCTCTCATCCATATTTCAGTGTTTTAAGCTGAGAAATAGCCGCCACCCTTTTGGACACAACCTCTTCAAAACAGCTTTACTGGCTGTCACCTTGACAAACTCTCCCCCAGCAACAGGCTGAGAGTCTCAAATGCAAGACCGTCCCCTCCAGGCTCCTGAGGGAACCCTGGGTCCCAGGGAGAAGTGAAGCCTTGGGCCTCAGCCAGCCCCCTGCTAAGTACCCAAAAGCAGATCCATACTGCTACCCAGAGGTGCGAGTGCCTGGGGAGAGCTGTGTCTTATCTGCAGTGCTTCTGCAGCACACGTCGCTGCTCGGGGCTCTTGGGGCTTGTCCAGAAGTACTGGTGATTGAGGGCTGCCTTGGCTGAGATGCGCCTGCTGGGATCATACAGGAGCAATTGCTGCCGAGAGAAAAACCCGCACTTAGGATCTTAAAATCCAAGTGATCTGTTGTACCTGCTGGTGACTGGGCCTAGATACAGTTGTTGGTCCTGCTTTTTCCTCTCTGGGTTTCAGGAGTAACCCACACCCAAAGTTAGTGTGGGGGTTACACCTGAAGGGTTTCCTGAGCCTCAGTGCAGTTCCCTGGAGGAAACTGCAATGACAGCCCTGCCTCACAGCAAGACTGAGCCCTCTTTAATGATTCAGTACTTCTGCCATGGCAGAGATGAACACTAGAGCAGGATCAGCTAATGCACTTCCAGCTTGATCAGTCCCAAATATCCCTACTCTTTAACCAGTTTGAAAAGGTCCCGTCTGTCCCCAGGTCTTGTTCTGAGCCTTCACTCACCACCAGTAAGTCTGTGCCATCTTGATCTAAGTTGGGAACAATTTGCTTCATCTCCTTCCTCGTCCACTGGGGAAAGTCCTTCTTGTAGTCACGCAGCTGGGTCACCCCGGGCCAGGTGACCTCGGTGGGAGTGCCCAGCATGCGAAAGATCCGGAAGAGCTGATCGATCTCAGAATCCCCTGGAAACAGGACCTTCCTGGTCATCTAGGGGGGAAAAAACACAGTTCTTATCTTTTCCCTCAGCTTTATGTCCTGTTTCCCACCTCAAGTCACCCTTTGTCCCTGCAGATGCAAACAAGGGCACAAACCAGGCCAGTGGTTGAGAGTAACGGATGGCTCACTGCTTGTCTCCAGCTGCTCTCCATGGATCTGTGGTGCCCTGAGGCTGTCCTTTCAGGCAGTCCCTTACACCTTTTTCTCTCCAGTTTCCTAACACCCACTCTTGCAGGCTAGTTCCCTTCCTGCCTCCTCACCCAGGCTTTGCTGATCTGCAGATCGGGGACCCTGGAAGCTAGGCACAGTGCTATCACACTGTAGGGATACCCAGAGCTCTTCAAAGTGGAATATGAACTCCTGGGAGATCCATTCTGCCATGATGTGAGAGTGATAGTACTCTTCAGCCTACTGTGGGGATATCTGCAAGAGAGCCAGATCTCCTCCCAGCATGAAAATGCTGCAGCAACAAGACTGAAGTTACCCCTTCTGCAAAGAGAGACAACACAGACTTCTTTGCCTTCTGCCAGGCCCCTGTGATGACAGATTCCCTCCTGAGCTCACAGCTAAACATTAGCTAACCCTCAGGGTGGACTTTCCATGAAACACACCCCAGCACAGGGTAGGATCACAGTATCGCTGCGGTTCTGTGTCTTTTCCATCGTCCCCCACTTCTCATTGCAGCTGCATTCTCTTTGCTCATTAAAGACACTTAAAGCCTTTCTACCATTTCTGCAAAGATGCAGCCAATGCTCCAGATATCCACAGCAGTTGAGTAGTATTTGCATCCCAGCAGTATTTCAGGGGCTCGATACCACAGCGTCACCACCTGGTAAGGAAGCAACAAATAAGTTTGTGTAGTTTTCCTGGCTGAAACTAACGGTGGGGATCCTCTCTCTTTTCATGGACTGTATAAATTAGGTGTGCCAAGGCCATGCTGAATAACAGACACCTTAGTGATAGCCAGGTTGGGATTAATAGGTCATTCTTCAGCAGGACACTCTTAAATAAATATATCCATGCAGAGAAAGTGGGAACTCAGCTTGCAGGCATGCTAGGATAGAAGCAGCTTGCTCTGTGGGGCTGTGAAGTAAACCCTTAGGCACAGGTCAGCTGAAGAGCACAAGGCTGGGCACAGCTGTGCCGTCATTATAGTTGACTAACTTGTGCTGCTGCTGTTGTTCACCCACTACAGATTGTGTACCCCACTCTCAGGTGGCAGGGAGCCTCAGCCATACCTCATGAGTGTATGTGCGCAGGGGCACGCCAAAAGTTCTTGCCAGTCCAAAATCAGCCAGCTTGATTGCTCCTGCTTCATTAATGAGCAAGTTTTCTGGCTTCAAGTCTCTGTGAATGACTCTGTGTGAGTGGCAGAAGCTCACACCCTGCAGCAGCTGGAAAAGGTAGTTCTAAGGAGAGAAGAGATTTCAGATAAGGCCATAATAAAACCACTTTGAAGGCTGGATTGTGTGAAGCAACACACTTTGGATCATTTATAGACCTGAAGGGGAAAAAAAGACTTTGCAATGCAATGCAATGCCATGCTCGTGGGCCACTACTCAGAGATGCACACAAATTCTTCCCTCACTACATGGGGACAGAGAGACACCCATCCAAACAATGACAGTCCCTTCTACCCATCCGTCACTCTGTACAAAGGTAATTAGCAACAGATCCCTCAGCTGTCCTCTTAATAGCAGTTTGTTCTGCAGAGATATGAGCTGCACAGCCTGGAAATAGCTGGGAAATAAATGCTCTGAGCAATGGCACCACGAGGTTTTCCCAGCTGATTTGAGATTAATCTCTTCCAGATGTTGTCAGTGCTGGTTCTTCCCAGCAGGAGGCAGCAATGGCATAGTATCTGCCCTGCCTGTGCGCACACAGTACCTTGACCAAGCTTAAAGGAAGATGTCCAGTTTGGGATGAGTCCAAGTACTTCTTTAGGTCCTGATTCAGATACTCAAACACCAGATAGAGCTTCTTCTGGCTGTGTATGACATCCAGGAGCCTGCAAAAGAAGTCCAAGCGTTCCCTTCAGTACCTTTCAGCACCTTCTCCAGACTTTTGCAAATACCTAAACATCTCTCCTCCCATAGCTGCCTCTGTTCTCTGAGTCCTTTGGAGCAGAGACGGGCAGATATAAAAGCAGCATATTGTATGGGGCAGCGGCAGTATGCACCAGCCTGTGTTACTGCAGTGAAGTGGCAGTGCTGTGAGCTTTTGCTGAGAACCAGGGAAGTGCAAGTGTTTCTTGCACTTTCCTATTTGTTTTGCTCTTGTCTGTGAAGTCAGGGAAGGACAGGAAAACCCCTCTTGGTGCCTGTACCCAGAGCTCCCTGAGCAGGAGCTCATCTATGAGCCTGTGAGGAAGATTCATCCAGGTCTTACCTGACTATGTTGGGGTGTTTCAGCTCCTTCAGCAGTGAGATTTCTCGGATTGCAGTGCTGGGGACACCCTCTGTCTCCCTGTGACAGAGACAGGCTGTAAGGCACCCTGTCCCCCAGTGAGATCCTGTGTCCCTTCTGTTACACCCCATACCCTGCCCAGGGAAGAGTTTCTCACTTGGAGCACCCTGACTTTGAGATGGAGCCCTGTGTGGGGTGAGGTAAGGGGAAAATGGAGTCATGAGGAAGGAGACAGAGAGGATGATCTAGGCAGTACAAGCTGTAGGACAGACATATTTTTGGGGAGCAGCTGAGGGCTAATTTGGAGAAGCAACAATTATTTAAATTCCCAAGCCTTGCTTTTTGGAACTGGGGGGGAATGAAAGCTCTTTGGGCCTCAGACAGCTGCCGCCACACTCCTGAGAGGCCACCATAGGGTGCACTCCCAGCACCATGGCCCTCAGTCAACAGACACCCCTCATCATGGAGACAGCCCAGGGCCACCCTGGGGGAAAGAAGACTGAGAAGTTTTTATTTGCTCAGTCCCCACCCTGGAGGGGCAGCCCTTGGCCCTGCCAGGAGGCTGAGCCTCATTGGGCCCTGGCATCACACTTCTGAGGGGAGGATAACACCCCACAAAATGGTGGCAACTTCCCCCTGCCCTGTGCCTTGGAGCCAGGGCCAGACAGTGCCAGGTCAGGCTCTAGCTGCTTGCATGAGCCAATAGGAACATTTTTTGTCCCTCACATCAAGGCCTTTTTTTGAGCCTCGTGCACAATTTTGGACCCTGGGCTAGGCTCAGGCTCCTTCTGCTCACACCTATGGTAGGGCTGAGGCATTGTTGGGCTCAGCTAGTGGCCACGTCCACACAAAGGGGTTCTGCTGGCCCCAGAGGACCCATTCACCTTTCCTGCCCCACTTTTGCCTCAGCACTCTATTGCCAGCCTGCTGAAGAGGCAGCCGGCCCGGTGCCATGGTGGGCCCAGTGTGCGCTGGGCCAGGCTGAGCCATGGCAGCCCCAGGGCCAGGGTTTTGCCTCACTCACGAGTCCAAGCGGATCTTCTTGAGGGCCACAAGCTGCCCCGTGCGCTTGTTGTGAGCCTTGTACACCACGCCATAGGTGCCCTCCCCGATCTTTTCCACGTTCTGGAATGCCTCCTGGAAGGTGTCCATGTCGCTGCCTCGGCTGTGTGACAGCAGCAGGGGCAGCTATCACTGCTTTCTGAGGGGAAAAAAAAAACAACCACCAAATATGCAGAAAGTGTTTGCTCTCCTTGTGTGTCTCCTGAGCTGCTTTTTAAGGTCTGGGTCCCCCTTTGCTGTTCTCTCAGCACAGACATCTACCTTGATCTAGGGCTGCCTGGGCGGGCAGGCAGGCGTCTGAAGGCGCGGAGGTTGTGTGGGGATCTTCAGGCAGACCTAAAGAGCCAAACACACCGTGCACCAACCACCCAGGACTGGTTGCTTGCACACAGGGTTGTGTGTTGTAGTGGCTAAAGCAAAAAAAAAAAATGAGCAAAATAGATGTGAAGAGGTGCTTTGGGCCTGTGGGAAAGGCAGCAGGTACTGCACAGGGCCAAGGGAAGCTCCCCAGGTCTGTCTGTACAGCGCCTGGCGTGAAGGGAACGCAGTACCTCACTGAGGGTTCTCTGGGATACACTCAGATAAAACACATAGCAGAAATGTCCTTTCTTTTGTTTCATTCTTTGGTGGTTTGTGGTTTTTTTTTTTTTATGTCTTGCACAACTGTCTCTTGAACCTCCCCACTGTGGGCTGTGCCATTTGATCAGCCTTTTGGAAGATGTCCTTGGGGGAGGATTAATCATTGACTTGACAGCTGACAGAAGACAAGATATATAAAAAAGATTCTGCATCAGAGATGCAGGAACTGTCTTCTGGAGGGTTTGGGGGGGGCTCCATGTCTCTGGGCAAGGTCAGCGGGATCTGGCAACTCTCTGGCTTTGTGGCACCATAGTGCAGACCACGATTTTTAGGTGACCTAAAATCCTAGGCTTTAGCCGATTTCTGAGCCACCAGCTCAAAATCTTTTTAAAATCAATGCTGACTCTGTGAATTTGAAAGGACCAAATTGGGTTCTATGGATGAAAAGGGATCCACATAGCCACAGCAAACTCCTGTGTGGGTTCTCCAGTGGCTTGTGAAGTGTGACTGAGCCTGGATGACCCTCCATCCACAGTCACTGACCAATCTGCTCTCTTCTTGCCTGGTTTGGTTTATGGTTTTGGGGTTTTTTTCTTAACACTTGTGGAAACTATTATCTTGGATATTCCCAGTCCTGGCAGCTTGCATGTTCTCACCTCTCTAGCAAACCTGGCCCTTTGGTTTTGGAAGTTAGTACAAAAGACAGGAAATGAGATGTAACAAACATGAAGACATCATGACACGCTATGACTTCTTACAAAAACAGGTTAAAATCTTGCCTCTATAGATCACAGTTTTGGACCTGGACTGAGTAGTGTGTTGAGGCAGGTCCTTTGGATCTCCGTAACTGCTTGAAGGAAAACATATAGCTGAACATAAAAGATTATAGCACACATGGTAATTACTCAGTCACCTCAGGCCCTTGAATCAAGGCAGGTAACAGGGGACTTTGCCAATACCTGTTATATTTTGATCTACTGCTGTGCATTTTATGGCTTCAGCCCTTATTTCCTGAATATTTCACCAGCTAATCTTACCAAAAAGCAGAAAAGGCTGCAGGTGGCTGAATTCCCCTGCAAACCACAGTCCCAGCTCACTCCAGATCTGAGAATTCCTATAGCACAGGACAACCTTCTCTCTCTTGCACTAACATTTTATTTTCATCTCACATTAATAATTTTATTGTTTAATTTTGCTAGTGGGATAGCACCACGCTCTTAAACCAGAGCAGCTCTGATGTAACTTCCTCTTGCTGCAACTTTTTCAAAGCCAGGCATATTCTTACACACCCAGCACTTAGAAGAAAAATTGCACATTGCTAAATTTTCTTACATCATCCACAAGGCTTCCAGAGGGCCTAATGCCTTTGCTTTGGCAAGAAAAAGGTTTTGAATCAATGAAAAACAACTCCACGGGCTGCTTCTTTTAATCTTTATTTAGTGAAATATATATAAGAAATTTTAGATGCTTAAAAAATAGTGATTTAAGGTCTCTAAACTTAGTCGTGTCAAGTAGTGGTTCTCAAGGCACTGCAAATATTTGTTTTAGAGCTAAAGTTGGTCCCTCCCAGCCTTATACACCAGCTCCTGAAAACCCAAAGAGGAAGGTGCTTCTGAAAATAGTGGCTCTTTGTTGTTCTTGTTTCTTTGTTGATCAATCCAGATTATGTGAGTGTTTTGCCAGGAATGCTCCTGTGTGGCAGCTGAGTCATGGTAACCCAAACACACACACTCATGGGCCCACAGCCACACAGGGATAACGAACTTTGCACTATTGCCCTTTACCTCTAATTTGCCAACCGCCTGGTAACCCGCTGTGCTTTGGCAGTCTGCATGGGTGTGAGCTGTTTTAACTTGAGATTGAGAGGATTCTCCTCCTTCTGATGTCTTGCAGTACAACTCAAGCATTCTCTTTCCTTAACCACCCTTTTAAACAAAGAACAAACCTGCTTCCCAGAGCTATTTTCAGTGACGACACCTGGAATGAACAGACAACCCACAGACAACATACTGACTCACAGTCAAGTTTTTCCCTGCTTAGTGACTTGAGCTTTGCTATTTGCCACAGCAAAAAGCATTTTGTTGCAAACTTGCCTTCTAAATTTAACTTTTTAAGTATTTGTTGCAAATGGCAGTGCAAGGACCAATGTATGGCTGCTCCCAGAGCTGCTGTCAGGACGGGCTGTTTCCCATCCGTTCCTGCCTCTCATTGAAGTATTTCCTCTGCTCCTGTATGGCTTGTTCCAGCAGGGGCATGTTCATCCCTTCCACACAGGTCAATATTCGTGCCTTTACCACAGGACTCTCACCTGGGAATAGAAACAGGAAGTTTCTGTAGGAAAAGCAACTCAGAGGCAAACAGAGGGGTTCCCTCAGGCAGTATATGGCTCCATCTGGCCCAATATCCACAGCCTGAGAACCTGCAAGAGACTAGACCAGCAATGTGCCTCCACCAATGTGAGCAGCTGGCCTGTGAGCAGGTTAACTCAGTGACATGCTTTCCCTCTGCCTGGTGACTGACCAGGGTGAACGGTGACTGACACTGCACTGTCCTTGCACTGAAGAACACTGAGCCCAGGACATGCTGCCTGGCAGGCACTGGCACCAACATCTCTCTGCTTCATGGGTGGATCAAGTTTGGTTTTCTCTGTTTAAAATATCAGGGATGGGTCTAAGCTCATTTCTGAATGCCTCTGCAGACAAGATGACAGAACAAAGGTGGGCTTACAAGAGGCTCAGTGCTGACTGTAACAAACAGCTCATCAGAGGCATTCAAATCATAACACAGAGCTGCACAAAAGGGGCCAAACCTTGGTGACACAGCCACTGTCTCAGCCTGTTTCCTTTCTACCTACTCACTCCTGAACTGTGGTGATCAAAATAACAAGTCCTTCTAAAGGAATTTCACAGCACTTGCTTTAGCAAGCCACTCACTGGATGCCACATGCAGGATGGCTTCCCATGTGCCACCCAGGATTTCACTGGCACGAGTCTGAAAACTTACCAGGTGTGGCAAAGACAAGACTAGGGATTTGTTTCACAACCCCACAGCCCAGCCCAGATCAGCTCCCTGTTCAAAGCACCATGCACCTGGAATAACACTCAGGGCATCCCAGGAAAGGACAAGATGGTACCCGTGTGACAGAGCCTGCCTGCATTCCTCCCACCCTACATCTGAGGGCAGGGATATAATTAGAGCCTCTGAAGGATGGCAAAGACCAACCCAGCAAGCTCACAATGAGGTATTGCTGCAATCAGTCACATTGGAGCAAAGATGATGTGGTGGCTGATAATGATGCCAGAAGGCCTTAGCACAGGTTTCACCAGTTCAGCGATGCTGCTGAGGTGCTTCTTGTGCCAGAGTACTAGGTTTGCACTGAGATATGTATGTCTCTTCTCACAGTCAACGGGGAGAGACAGACTGCTCTTGCCTCAAATCCTAGGCTTATGTGACTAGAGGCAGCTCACACGATGAACCTGCCTTGGCCAACAGTGACAGTGTCTCACAGCACACTCACGGAACTGGATGAACCATGAGCAACAGCAAAGTGCACTGGCTCCTACCTTCCCTGTGTTCAGCCTCTCCCAGGACCATGTAGCAAGATCCTAGCTGGGCCTCAAATGGCTCCACAAGCTTGGTGTCAACACAGACCCGGTACTGAGCTGAGCTGTGCTGAGCAGTGAGAACGGCTTCGGACCGGGCCAGGTCATAGCAGCATAACCTGGGAAAGACCAGTTTGAGAGGCTCAGCAGTGCAGAGATAAAACAATTACAAACAAAGGCAGGAGGATCAGCCAGAGGAGGCAAGGAGAGTTACCTGCCATATGTCCTCAGTGCAACGCCCTCTGGGACTGAGCTGTTGATCTCCCACGGGAAGTAATAGACACCAGCACTTGGCAGCATCTCACACAACTGTCACAAGGCCTGCAGTAAAGCAAAAGATCTGAGATCATTCCACTCCACTACCTGATCAAGGTACTAGGTGACACTGCTCCAAAACTTTCTCCTTGCCTATGGCTCCCCATCCAGGGGGCTGCAGGAGTTTCACAGCTTGCCTGCTGAGTCCTGTTTGCAGCTCAGTGAACGTGCCAAGCCCCAGGCCTCTCAGCATAAAGAGAAGCCCCCACCATAATCCAGCATGAACAACAACAGGCAGCCCACCAGATCTTCCAGGTCTCCCTCAGGCTATGGATGGGTTAAGTAAGCTAAGGAAGTGGTAAAAATGGTCATTGAGGAGTTCAGAGACTGTGAGGGACTGAGATGCAGGAATAGATCCTGCTGGGGTGATAGGATACCATGCAGCAAGATTTATGGTATGATCCTCAAGTTTGTGCTGCAAGATAAGAAATTCTGGCAGTGTCTGATCCTGCAGCTGGAGAAAAATTAATTACTTGGATACAAGCCAGCTTGGTTTCATTGGTAGTCCAGTAAGGGTTAGAAGACAGGAATGAGTGAGAATGATTCACTCAAAGACTCAGGTTGGGGCTTGCTGGGAGCTCCAGCAGTGGAGCAGGGCTGGCACAGGCAAGCCAGCCACAGTGCAAAGCACACAATGAAACAGGAATGCAGAGCAGCTTCGGCAAGATTTTCATTCTGCCCAGCCAGTGCTGTAGCCACTCTGTTGTCTGTGCCCAAAAGTGGTTTCTTTTGGTATTGCTTTCCCCTCTCATGTCCCTCACAGATCATCCATTTGGTGCATTTCCAAGCTCAATCTACTGCTTTTCTTTCTGGTTTCTTGCCCCACTGGGTGTACCCCAAGAGCTGTATAATGGCCCAGGCAGAGACTCCTGCAATGCAGGCAAGAGGAGTCACCCCGAAGGGTTTGAGGATCCCTAATACTGGCTATACAGTGGTGGGGACATGCTGAGCTGTAGCCCCGTGGCTTTAATGCTTGGGGCTCCTTGGCCTACCTCATGCATTGCTCAAGGGGTTGCAACTTTGCAAAATGCCTCAACACCATCCCAGGGAAGACTGCTGTGGGAGGCCACCAAGACCAGGGTAATCCTGGCTGAGCCCTGAACTCAGGGTCTGGCTGCCCCATGGCCCTCTGTGAGGCTGCACATACCCAGGACAGGCTGTGAAACCCCACAGGCAGGATCCATCTCCAGGCACTCTGCAGCTCCCTGCATCTCTGCCTCACCCAACCCAGATGCAAAAAGCAGGTTCAGTTCTGCACCTCCCAAGTAAAGAAAGGCTGCCCTGCATTCACTCAAGCTGCACTCCCGAGTCATGTAGTGTAGCAGGATGTCAGGAATGCAAGATGCCCAATGTGCACTGAGTGCACTTTTTACCACATGCTTCACCCCAGCTATGTTATACACATATATTACATGCCTAGTCAATGCACTACCTAATGCATATGCAACCTCAACTGCAGCAAGTTATGTGCATGCTGGGCCTCAAGTGCAACATGTTAAATGCAGCACACTAGATGGGCATTTAAAGACCTATTTAATTACTGCTCAATGCCTGTCTGTAGGCTTAGCATGTTACATGCACTGTTAACCTGCTATCTAATGCAGTTTCATGCATGCTCACCCCCATGCAGCTTGTTAGACTCTCGGGATGGTGGGGGTTGGAAGGGATCTCTAGAGCTCATCCAGCCCAACCCCTGCTAAAGCAGGTTCCCCTCGAGCAGGCGGCAAAGGAACATGTCCAGGTAGGTTTGGAAGCCTCCTGAGAAGGAGCCTCCACACCCTCCCTGGGCAGCCTGGGCCAGGGCTCCCTCACCTCAGCACCAAAGAAGTTTAGATGGAATTGTTTGTGTTTCAGCTTATATCCCTTACCCCTCGTCCTGTCGCTGGACGCTACAGATAAAAAGTGTCACCTCATCCTGCTGACACCCACCCTTTAGGTACTTAAAAGTGCTGATGAGGTTCCCCCTCTGTCTTCTCTCTTCTCTAGGCTGAACAGCCCCAGGTCCCATAGCCTTTCCTTTCAAGAAAGACATTCCACTCCCCTGATTATCTCGGTAGCCCTGGTCTCTCTCCAGCAGTTCCCTGTCTCTTCTTGAGCTGGGGAAGCCCAGGACTGGACACAGGACTCATGGCAGAGCAGAAGAGAAAACCCTCCCTCGACCTGCTGCCCACACTCTCCTTGGTGCACGCCAGTGCCCGCGTGGCCCGCCGGCTCCGTCACTCACTGTCACTCCGGTCCCCGGCACACGCACGCACCACGCCGCCCCGCAGGCGGCCCCACGCGTGTTTAAAGCACGGCGCGCCCGCGGCACGCGCCTCGCGGCCGTCACGTGACCGGGCGCCGCGTCGCGCGGCTCTGACGTCACGGGGCGGGGCGGAGGTTGGCGTGAGGGCAGCAGCTGCCGCCGCCGTGAGGAAGAGGAGGAGGAGGAGGAGGAAGGGGAGAATGATGATGGTGGTGAACGCGGACCTGCGGAGAGAACGTGCCAACGCCACCTTTCAGCCCGAGCTGCTCACACACATCCTGGACGGCGGCGCTGATCGCACCCGGCGCCGCAAGGAGATCGGTGAGGGGCGAGGGACTAAAGGGCCCGGGCTCCCCACGCTGAGGGGGCTGAGGGGGCCCGGCTGGGGAGGCTGTGAGGAGAGGCTGGAGGAGATGAGCGCTCTAGGAAAGGGAAACGGTGCGGTGGAGGAGAGACTGTGGGGAGAGAGAGAGATGGGGACAGGGACGGTAGGGGAGCTCTGGGGGAGAGGGAGACTCCAAGGAAGGCAGAGAGCTGTGAGGAGACAGTTTGCAGGCAGAGGGGCTGCCTGAAGGAAGAGATTTCTGTCTAATGAGTTATGGGAAAGCAAAAGCAGTGTTATGTCCCTGATCCTCCTCTTCTCACCTTCCCAGAAAGGATTTAAGTTGGCCCTGATAGAGCAATATCCTTTTACTTCTCCCTGTCTCTCCTCCAGCAGGTGAGAGGCAGCTTCCCACAGGCATTTCTCTTAGGCCCTCTTTGCTCTTTTCCTTCCTGGTGCACTGTTGCCCAATAGCACAAATATGACCTATTTCTCACCTGCCACCACTATGGTATGTGAGATTCATGTAATACCTCCATCCTCTTTATTTTCCAAGCCCATGCCACCAGGTGGGACTGTCAGAGGCTGGTGTTGTGTAACTGGTGTGCCAAAGGGCTCATAGGCCATCAGTGGCCTCTGATTTCTAGCTGGTAGAGTGGGAATGCTGGCTTTGCCCTTCTGCAAGTTGCAGAGGGATCAAAGTTCATGAAGCAGTCTGATCTGCAGTCACGATGGCAATTTGAGGGTTTGAGATTGTTATTGAGGGGCCTACAGGCCTTACATCAGTGAATCCTGCTCCTGCTAAATCCAGAGTACTCCTAACTTAGTGTGGCTTATGTGTGAAATGAGAGTGCTCTGTTGCTAGTATCCTCTCTCAAAGAGCTTTGACTTCTTCCTGATTTCATTAAGTTTTCATTTACCAATACTCGTACCTCGAGGTACAGCAGCTGAAACAATGAATTGCTTGTCACCCACTGTCTATTGAGGTTTGTCAAAACTGAGTTTGTTTTCCTGTTCTGTTCTGTTCTGTCCCCAGAGGCCTTAGTTCTTAATGACCGCCCCTTCCAGCACGAAGATTTGAACTTCCTGTCCCGTAGCCAGCGCTATGAGCAAGCCATCAGAAAAAGCGCTCTGATGGTGATGAAATTACGAGACTATGGAATTGCAGATCCAGAGGAGATTTATTGGTTTAAGAGGTACGTAGCTGTAGAGTTTGCTTCTTGTGTGTGCTTTGATCATCACCAAGGATGTTGGAGTTGTGCCTTTTTCCTATGTTTGCTCTCCAAAGGGAGCTGCAGACCTTAAGAAAGCCCACAGGCCCTAGCTTCAGTGAATTCCAGGTATGCAACTCATTTCCCCAATATTGTGGGGGGTTTAGATTTTTGACTGGAAATGCCCCACTAATAATTACACTCTTTTTATTACACATGTTTAGAAAGTTTTTAAAAAATGGGATTTTCAGGGTTGAAGGGTATTTTTTTCCCCCCCAAAGAAATCAATAAGATACTGAAATATTTTGAATCTGCATAGATCTGATGAGGTTGCAGCTTCTAATGAAATCTCTTAAAGCTGATTTCTTCACTTTGCACTTAGACCTAATAAAGTTGTATTACAGGCATACTTGGAAATGTTCCAAGATAGCTTATAAGTTCTTGTTTGTAACTATCTGTCCTGATTGCCTCCTCCAGGCTTCTGGTACTGTAGTGATTCCCTTTGACCTACAGGCTTTTTGTTTATCTGACCTTTAGTTTATCTGATAGTATTACTCTTCAATTAAGTTAATCAAAATAAAGCTCTTTATCTGAGTTTTATTCCTTTCAGCTTGCAGGGAACTTCTGACTTATATATTTCCCCTTAGTTCCATTAAACTCATTTTGATATAATTAAACAGAAACTACTGGACAGATTGCACAGCTCTAGAAATCTGGACACAATGCCCTTAATATGTCCTGTGGCACATTAAACAAACATTGCACATTAAATAATGCACTAGTATTCACATACTTCCTCTGACTGAATTTGTAGAAAAGCTGTCACTGGCCTCAGGGCTTGACTGTTGAGATGAGTCAGTTGAGTTCATCTTGTCTGCTGTAGTTTTAATTTCAAAGAAATTGATCTATGCTGACCTTGTGTCATGGAAGTTCTTGCAGAAGTAATGTGAATGTTCTTTTGAAGCTTGGCATTGGTGGACAGCGATAGCAAGAAAACAAGTTCACTGTCCGTGTTAGGTGATTCAGGTGCTGCATGGTTAAAGTTAATCATTAATTTTTCCTGCCAAGGGTTATTGGTGTTGACAGGGAAGTTTCTTCAACTCTTTTTATGGAGAAAATTCAGAAAAGTCTACCCAGTGTACCAGGTTTCAACAAAGTTTACACTGTAAATGCTGTCATTTGGTGGCATTAGGATATTTTATGGAAACAGGGCTTTTCTGAAGCAGTCACATGGTTGGTTCTGGTTTTGACTTTCTGTAAACTCATTTGGAATTCAGCAATTCTTAACTTTTAATAGATGAAACCTTAGTATTTCATATAAGTACCAAAGAATACATTCATACGTTTTGTGATATGAATGCCCAAGCGTGACTAGTCAGAATTCATGATCCAAAATCAGCTGGAGGAAGGCTTAACCTTTTTTGGGAGTACATTCTAATTGCAGAAACTCAGAATTTAAAAAAACTGACTGTATTTTCCAGTGTCTTTCTGTAATAATAACAAGTAGAAGAATGAAATGCAATACATATACAAGGCTTACCTACAAGTCCAACTTGTTTTGCTGTAAGAACTGTCAACTGTTAATATTGTTGCTTTTAATTCTCCACTGTGTGGTGGTTGCAAGGAGAGGTATTGAGTTGCTACTTCTTAATAAATGGAAGAAAGGATAGGATTATGTTTTCATCCTTTGGTTTTGTTTGCTTTTTAACACCTATCCCCACTTGCTCACCCATTGAGTCAAACCCTTTTTTAAATTTAGTGAACTCCATCTAACTTGCAAAATTGAATTTTTATTTCTATGCCATATCCAAACATGCTAATTAGTGTTTACTAGAGGCGACTTCACTTGTGTACAAAGCTAACCTGGAGAAACTGGGTTCATCTGGCTTTTTTTCAAACTGAAAGCGTGATTGGATGTGGTGTTGTGACCTTTTTCATGAAGTTTATGGAACAGATTGAAGTCCTTGATTGAGATGTCAAGTTGTGTTTATTGTTACTGGCCATCAGATTTTTACATGTGGAGGCTTAAGACTCATAATGAGGCTAATAATCCCTCATGCTTTCTGCTTATCCCTAAACAGCAGGGACAGATTTATTTACATAGGTAGCTCTTGAGACTTTTGAGCTAGTTGTTTTCCTGTATCTTTTGTATACTGCCAGAACTTTGCTAGGTAGCTTTGTATCATGACTGACCAACTTTACAGCTTGATGTAAGAACAGGCCAGGAGAGATGCTTCTTCCTTCATCTACCCTGGAGGTATGCTTAAACAGTTGCTGCTGTGATGTGTAGAACTGAATGTGCCTCCTTCCTGTTTCCACAAAGGCTCTGTTGGACTCCAAAACAAAACACACAAAAAAAGAATCTATTAAATACATTTAGAAGCCTTGTTAATTGCTTCTCATCTAGTCAAGTCTTCCTGTGTCTTAAGAAGTATTAGCACTGCAGTTGGTGCTGTGGTTACAGCTTTTGAATGCCAGTAGTATTTAAGTGCCAACATTTAACGTTTATTTTAGAATTTAACTGCAGCAAAATATGAGTCAGTGTGAAAAATGGGAAATTGTTCTGATGTGTAATGCTACATAGGTTTTTGAAGAGAGCAATCTGGTCACTTTTCATTCACCTTTAAGTTTAAATAACCTTCATTGAGGAAAATGGCATTAAATGAAGAAGGGAAAGACAGTGGGGAGAAACTGAGTCACAGAAGAAGACAAGATCCAAGAGCTGCAAGTCAACAGACGATTGCTGTGTTCATAAGCATTACATGAATGTGCACTTTCCCTCTGAGAATTTATCCTCATTTTGACACTAAAGTTAGTGGAGTAGCTTTCAGCAAATTAAACCACAAAAACTCGTAGGGGCCTTGCTAGCCACTGCAAAGTGAATTTGGAATAGATGAGTCTCACATGATTTTTTTTTTATGCAACTAGAGAAGGAGTTTATTGTCATACTATCTGTTACCTCTGAAGCCCAGTAAGCACAGGTCAGGCCCACCTTCTGCTCCTTCTCCACTGAAGCAATCCTTCATGCCCTTCCTTGAAAGAGTTATCTTAAGAACAGCAAAAAGCTAGAAAAGTTTGCTTGCAGATTTTGCTTTAAGTACGTGACTCTGTTCTGGGACCCAGTTCTACAGCTTGAGAATGTCTTTTGGAATTGTTCATTTAGCTTTGGAATCTCTGAAGAGATAGATTTTGCTTCTGTTGTAATCTGTTCACTGATAGACAGGCTGTCAAACTCACTTGTCACATAAAATTGCTTTTTACTATGTGGGTGATGTTGGTTTCAGTGAAATCCAGAAAGATCTGTATTGCCAAAGTAGCGTATTACTACACATTCTTCTCCTGTAAGTGGATTTGGATCTGAACCCTCCTCGTGGCTCACTGATTCTCATAGCGAGTCTGACTTCAGACCAACAAGGCAGTCGTTGGTCACTGAAATGACTAATGCTGTATGCTGCTGGCCACATTCACTCTTGGTGTAGCAAAGTACTTGAACAGTGACAGAAAGCAGCCTCTGGAGAGCAACCTGTATAGGTAGTGGAAAATGCCAACTTGGAATCTAGAAACTGGGAGGGGAAGGAATGAGTGCAGAGAAAGAAGGAAAGGAAGCCTGTTTTTTCCCCTCTTCACAGCTAGTACCTATGCTGTTGGCCTTGTGTCATGAGGCAAACATCATTCTCATCACTCAAGTTGTTAAAAGGCAAGTTATGAAAATCCTAATCATTCATTGTGGAGTTTGTGGAGATCAGAAGTTTCTGCTGTAGATTAGTTAGCTTTCAGTTCTGCTTTCAGCTTTGTTAATGCAAGAAGCTGTTAAAACTCTGCCTGTTTAGTTGGTGAAATACGACCTCTGACACAGAGATGTTGAAGTATCCACTTGCAAAATGTCATTCATCTTACTCCTATCACAGAAGGTGCTGGTTAAGCATTAAATAGCTAGCACTTGTGATTAAACTTACTGATAGACAGTGAAAGATGCTAGTGTGACCTTTAAGAATGTTTTTCTGGAGCATTACCTTCAAAAAAAGCTGTGTCTGACCTGATATTTTCTGACAACAAAGCCACAACTTTTTCACAGTTTTTTTCAATGGCCCTTGAAAATACACAACTGTTAAGCTCTTCCCGAGCTGCCTTGAAATGGTGTAGTTCTACGTCAGAACTCCTTTTCTCCATGTAGGTTTGTCCTCTTGGGGCCCAAGGAATAGAAGCACAGGAGTTGGGCTGTAGGTAGAGAGGAAGTAAATGATGCTGCTGTTGCTAGATGAGTCCTTGACTAAAAGAATAACCTACATAGGAAATTATGGGAAGGCTGAAAAATGTTCTGTCTTGCTGTCCTTGTAGCATTTTTAAGCCCTTGGCCACCCTGATAACTTTGGCTTTGTAAATATGCTATTGTAGGCAGTAGACTGTTTCCAGGTAAAAGAGCTGTCTGCCTTGATTCCATGGTCTCTAGACGCTGCACCTGCACTCACACCAGCTTAAAGCACAGTTAATACATTAATCACCAGCATTAGATTACTTGTTTACTATAGCTTTGCTCCTGGAAGAATTTATGGCATATTCAGTCTTGTCCATTTTAAAATCTCTTCCATTTAAAGTAAGTATCTTCAACATGCAGTTCGGTGGTGCTGAAGAAGCTTTGTCCTGCTTTCTGTCACCCTGAGGCTGAGTTTCATTGTATCGGGATCTGCTTTTGAATTTATCGATTATGTACTCTCTGGTCCTAAGCACTCATTCCAGGTATGGTGTAAAATGCCAATCACAAATGCTGCTCTAATTTGACAAACTGTGTGCGTAGCATCCCCTGTGCAGTGCAGATCTGTGCTGGCAACGAACATAAATAGGCTCCCTGGGCAGGTATTAATGGCATTGTAGGTACATTGGGTAGATAGGAGACATTTTCTATGGAGGTATTCACGCCTCCAGACAAGAGAGCACTCATTTTTTCCTCCTCATCTTGAGTTGGGATGGAATAAGCATTAGTGTACAGTAGATTGAAGATTGTTCAGACTGCAGAATGTTGAGGGAACGTGCTGTCCTTTACAACACAGCTTTTACATAGTGAAACTTTGTTGCATGTTTGTGTTATGAAGCTTATTTTAATTGTGAATGTACTTTTCCTGCCATCATTGCTACTGAATTAATAGAGCTTTCTGTCATGAAATAACTTCGGTTTTGACGAAACACATCTAAAATGTCTGATTTTCCTTCCATTCCCTCCAGCACTAGCCTGTAACAGTAATCTTAACTGAAGGTGAGTTCCTGATCTCACAACTGACAGAAGTGGCTATAGGTAGTACACATCTCTTCTGAAAAGCCTAAGAAGCCTCTTCCTTCTCAATACATGGAACTTGTAGCTAATAATGGCCTAGTTCTAGGCCACCAACAGCATTGGGACTTATTCCCACCAACCCTGAGAGATGGGGGAGAAAATAATTTGGTTTTCTTGTCTTCAGTTTTAAGCTCCCTGTGAATCTTTGTAGAATAATTTTTTCCAGTTACTTAGCAACAGCAAAATTCATGGGGTGAAGAAAATGCCTGAAAGAAACATTAATTTTCCCCCTTAGCATTGCTTCTGATGCCTCCAATTTGGAGGTTCCTTGTGGGACAAAAAACAAAAGGTTGAAATAGGCAAAGAAGTTGTTTGTCTTATGCTACAGCTGGAGAAAAGCCTTTCAGGATCACAGTAACAGTAAGACTGAGATCCAGATCCCTCTATTTCTCTCCTGTAGAACATGCTTGGGCAATTTTCCTGAACCTTTCGGTCTCCACTTCAGCATGTTTCAAAAAACCTTAGAGAGCCAAACGACTGATGCTCAGAAGGAGAAGTGGCTGCCCCTGGTCCATGGAGTCAAGATAATTGGCACCTACGCCCAAACCGAAATGGGACATGGTTAGTTCCCTTCAGGGATCAATGGGTAACCTCTTTTCTGTAACTCCAGTTTGTAAACTGATGATGCTCCCTAGGTAAAGGGGAAAGGTAAAATAGTGTGGTTAACCGTTGGTGTTTCCTGCCCTGTAGCCAGGCAGATGCTTCATTTGACATCTTAACAATCACTGTTTGGGTCTTTTCCAGAACACACCTCTTAGCTGGTCACTGACTTTGTAGTTGTTTACCTTTGGTTTAAGGTGAGGAAATTATTCTGAGCCCTGGGAGTCTGAATTTCCCTTGAACTGGTCGAAATGTATCAGTCAGCAGTACTGGAGGTTTTTATTTTAGTCTGAATTTGAGGCATGTGTGTGTCTCAGTTCCTACTGCATGAGTGGCCTGCCTGAGCAGGTCAGGTTATGTGTTTAGATGCAATGTAGCATGGTGACAACGTGCATTTCTGGTTTTGAAAGTAAGGTATGCTTTGCCCCAAGCACTCTTCTTCCAGATGGTGCTCCATTGCAGCTGTACAACTTCATGGACAGATCTTGGTTTCAAAGAAGAAAAACATCTCATTCCCAGTATTGTTGAAAATTACTTTAATTTCTTCAAATGGAAGAAGATTTAATGAATCAGAAATCAGCCTTTTAGCCCAGAACCTGGAATTATGGTGGTTAAGTACCAGCAAGAGTAGTTTAACAAACCGAAGACTCCGGTGCTTGTGCTGGCATCTAAACTTGGAAAATGTGATACCTACAAGTCTGGACAGCTGCAGAATTTAGATGGCAGTGGCCTGGTTGTTGAGTTCCAACTACTCCTGTAGCTGTAATGATTGTGGAAGACAACGGAGGAAATCCAATCATCTGTTCTGCTTAGGAGAAATGGAGTGAGCAAACCTAGCTCGACATCAGAAGCTGAGACACAAGTGGATGGCAACAATAAACACCTGCTGACCTCCTTTGCTTTTTCACACCAGCTTCTTTAAATCAGACACGCACATCCACACCCAAGTGATTTGATTTACTCACTGTTTCACATTAGATTGTTGCACTTTCATACCTGGTGTTGGTCTGTTGTTTTGATGGTACAATTAGTGTTTTGACACATAATAGAACTAGTATGGCAAAGTAAATATACCTTTCTTGCTGCATAATTAAAATGTAACCATTTGGCATTCCTGCTGTGAATCTTGAGTATCTAACTACTTCATCAGTTGAGCTTCTGCAGTAATTGTCACTGAGCTCTGTTCAATCCAATCAAGATGTTCAGAAACTGGTGATGGGGAAAGAGATATCTGGATTCTTACATTGAATCCTAGCCTGCATGGGTAGTTTTATCTTAGTGGGTACCTACTTGATAGCCTGTGTTGGTTTTAACCTCTTCTATGGTGAATAATTCACTTGGAAAAGAAAAAAAAGATAAAGCACAAATAGCACAGAGCCGAAAAGCAATCAAAAAGAAGTAATGAAAATACTCTACAGTTTCTCCCTGGTTTATAGGTGTTGCTAATAAATAAGGATTTTCTTTCAGTCTGTGCCTGTCAGCTCTATGCTTCTCATCACTACTGAACTCACAGAAAATCTAGTATTTCTGATAATCCATTACCCACCTATTGAGTAAAAATCTTAACAAACATTACTCCTGGGCTTATTAGATTGTTAAGTGTATTTGTAGGTGCCTGAGAATATCAAAGTAAAGGACTACAGTTCTTAGGAAGCTCCACTGATAGAATTGGTTCATATTCATCATGCCAACTGAGTTTGAGCTCAGATCAGATCAGTCCTCTTTCCAAAATGCATAGCTCATTTAAATACTGATATATTCTTGATAAAGATCAATTCTTTCATGCATAAATGGGCCAGATGGATGACCTTTGTACAGAAGGTACTGATCCTCAGTCTATATCCCCACTATTTTAATACACAAAGCTGTCAGTGTTTAACAAGCATTTACTTTTTTATATCTAAAAACTTATTAGACCAGTTAACTACCTTACAGTGGTATTTAACAGAACTTAGAGGAAGAGTGGTTCTAATGAAACATATTTAATTGGAGAAACTTTGTGCTGGTGATTTACAGGTTGGAAAATTTGGGCTTTCTTGCCAAGTTGTTTATGTTCACAACTTTGACTTACACGTGCAGAGCACTGTCCTTTTAAGAGAGCTTTTAAAAATGGCAGAAGTTGAAGGAAGTTGAGTTGAAATAGACAACTAGATAGACACTACTTGTGTCTGGTCTTTAACTTAAAAAAAAAAAGTGGAGTAGGTAGTACAGACAGTTACCACTTTCTATTCTTAAAAAATAAAGCTCAGTGAAAACCTAGCTCATTCAGCTGGATAAAAGGGGACTCCTACTAGGTTCTGCCTTCAAACCATGAATAAAAAAAGAAGTGGACGACAACTCTTTGGGTGAAGGTTCACTTCATCCAGCCAAATTGCATCCTCAAGAAACTAATATTCTGACTCAGCCCTTTTAACTTAGCAGGATTCCAAACCTTAGTGAAGGTCTGGTCTGTCTTTTGGTTTGAATTAATTCCTTTTTTTTTTTTAATCAATCATGGTGCATCAAAAATATGGGGATGTTGCAAGTGCTTTTTAGGTGTGATTAGGAGGAAATGCATTGCAGCATATTTGTTGCAGAGTAAATGTAATTTCTTATCATTCAGGCCTGAGAAAAGGACAGTGCTCTGACTTCCTAAAATACACTTGGTGAATTCTGACTTACACGTGAATCATTGTTTTTTCTTTTTGTCTTTTCCTGAATCTCCACCATGAATCCTCATGCTTGCTTCCCTCCCATAACCTTCCCTTCACACTCCCATCCCATGACACTTCTTCACAGCTTTGTGCATCGTGGACGGCCTGAACCTCTGGACCTTCATCTGGGCATGTTCCTTCCCACCCTTCTCACCCAGGCAACCCCAGAGCAGCAGGATCGCTTCTTCATGCCTGCCTGGAACCTGGAGATCATTGGCACTTATGCCCAAACTGAAATGGGCCATGGTACAGTACATTCAATACATGCTATTTCTAAGAATGGCTTTGGGTACAAAGGATTCCCCTGCCTGGGAAAAAATGGTGTGTGTTTACCTCACAGTCTTGAGTCATGGAGATGTGGCCATAGGGAAAAGTGGACTGGCTGTGAAATTTTTAATCAATCATTATGCCACATGCTGCTTGCCATTTTTTTTCTTCTGTTGGAGAGTTTGATGTCTCTAGTTCTATATATGAGCATACTGAGTGCTCCTCTTTTGCCGTTCAAATTGGTACAGATCATTGCATGTGGCTATGGTGATGTCAGTTTGATGACATCTGTTCATTTCTACACTTACCATTCTTTCCAGGGTGATTTCTGTTTTACTCTACTTAATAGTCAGTGTGAAGACAAAAGGACAGAGCTTTAACATGCTGAAAGTGATGCCAAAAACAGTAGAGCGTTGCTTGTCACCTTGGGACTAACCTTGGATGTGAGAACACATGGATGGCTTGGTTCCAATGCTCTGTTTTGTGGGGTGCTTTATTCCCCTAGTTCTTTAGTTCACTCTCACTTGTTCTTTCTCAGTGGACTGTGAAATTATTTTATTGTAATGATCTGTCTCATGTAGACTTTGTCCTTTGCTGCTATTCCTTTGCTTTCAAGCTTTGAAATGGATTTTGATAACTCCAGCAGTATTGCAATTGCAACTTTTAATCCAGGATTCAAAGGGAGGATATTTTTGCCTTGGGAAGCTTAAATTTTGACATCTGAGAGTTGCAGATGAGAATGATTTTCTAAAACTGAGCAGGATTCACCTTTGTGTTGAAGTGAAATGTAGAGACTGTATGAAGCATAAAGTAACTTCAAGTCTGTGGAGAATCTCTTCCAACTAGTGAGGTCTGAGGATCCTTTACCAGCAGATTTTGTCTCTGTTAAGCTGCCTGTGGAAGCCTGCCATTAACTCCGTGCTTTGGAAACGTGGTTGCATCAAAGTGATATCCTTTTTTGTGTTGTGCTCTCCTGTAGAGTCACTTGTTCTGTCAGTTCAGACTGTCAGGAGTGTTCACAGCTTGTCTAGTTCAAGCAAGTAGGCCCTGGTGATAGTTTTTTAATACATTCAAAGACAATGCTACTGTGGAGACAGGTGTGTGTGAACTAAAGAGTTGGAGGCAGAAGACAAAGACTGTTCCTGGAATTGTTACCTTCATGTTTTTGCAGTCTCTTCATCCACCTACATCAGTACCCTAACACATTTGTGCCGTTACTGGCTGCCTTAGAGCTATGGGTGATCTTGTTTGGGAAAAACTGCTCCATCAAGTGAGGAGAATGTAGGCCTGATGAGGGAATGAAGAGATGATGGACACTGCTTTTTTTCATCTTGTGGCTGAGAAGTGTATGGTTTTTATTTATCAGTGTAATCACATTGCAGCTTTAGTGAAATCCAGTTGAGCCGTTTCTGTGGACCTTTTAAACCGGGAAAAAGGGCTTCTGGTGGGTATAAGCAAAAAGGTATCAGATTGGAGGTGCTTGGAAAATGAGTCTCAGACCACTGGGAGAAAGAAACACAGCTTGTTTTCTGAGAATTGGCTTTGGATCCCAGGATATGATCTGACTCTCGCTTGTTCTTCCTTAATTGGTTGATATTTAGTCCTTTCTATAGCCTAAAAGCAAAGTAAAACTTTGTACATTACTACTGGAGTTCAACTTTCCATTGACCAGTTCTGTCCTTGCTTTGATTTTTTGACTGGCTTTCTGCCAAAATAGTATTTGTGCTTATTTTCAGGAACTCATCTTCGGGGTCTAGAAACTACAGCTACTTATGACCCTGCAACCCAGGAATTCATCCTCAACAGCCCCACTGTGACCTCCATTAAGTGGTGGCCAGGTGGACGTAAGTGCAGTACTCTGTGTCTAAATCTGGAATATGCATGGAAAAACTTAAAAGAGGTGGTGCCACGTGTATCTTCCCTGTAGAGTGACAGTTGAAAGTTGATCCAAAGAGTTGGCTGGAGGGCAGCTACTCTTGCACAACAGTTAACAGACTTCCTAGAGCCTACAAAAACTTTGGATCATCTGAGTACTCTGAATTGTTTCTCAAAATCATTCACACTGTATAGATCCTGCTTTAAGGAAGGAGGCTCTGTGTATATAAGTGTGTTGACTTTGTTTTCCCTTCTGACTCCCACTCTTTGCAGTTGGAAAGACATCGAACCACGCCATCGTTCTGGCTCAGCTGTACACTCAGGGCCAGTGCAAAGGGCTGCATGCCTTCATCGTTCCCATACGGCAGCTGGGCACCCATGAACCTTTGCCAGGTAAAAATTCATCTTAAGGGTTTAGCACTTGTGAAATCACAACATCACACAATCACAGAATGGTAGGGTTTAGAAGAGATCTCTAAAGGTCATCTAGTCCAACCCCCCTGCAGGTCACACAGCATATCCAGATGGGTTTTGAAAACCTCCAGAGAATGAAACTCCACAACTACATTAGATCTGTTTCTCTCCAGCTATCTGCAGCTCTGTGTGTCACGTTCATGTACATGGCTTATTTCACTATGTGATGTCAGTGAGTAGTTGGTAGGTCTTGGGCCTTAAAGAAGTCTTTCTTATGATTGAGCTGTCAGTAAATCATCTTTCATGTCGTGCTTTCGCTGTGAAGGTTAGTTTGAGATTTGACTGTCCCAGTGTTTCCCAGCTAGTCATTTTGTGAGGCAGCATGTCCTACTTTCTGAAAGGGAAAGAGTACCTTTCATCATTGCTTAGCTAGAAGTGAGATGGAGGATCTTTCAGTGACTAGATGGTAAGACTGCATGTAAATGATGAAGATCCCCATGTTTTGATGTCCCCTTTTCCATCAAAGATATTAAGATCCTCATTAGCCATTACTCCAAATAATGCTAGAACTTGCTAGAAAACTAAACAATCCGTTCATTGGAGAAGGCTTGAACCTCTCATGTGGTGTTTGGTTCCTGTTTCTTAATGCAAACATGGCTTTGTCTGTGGCAGGTATTACAGTTGGTGACATTGGGCCAAAATTTGGTTATGATGAAATGGATAATGGCTACCTGAAAATGGACAACTTCAGAATTCCTCGGGAAAACATGCTGATGAAGTATGCCCAGGTAAAGCAGTGAATTTCAGCATGTGCTGTTAGAAATGGACACTTCAAATGCTTTTGGGTGGTTGAATAGTGTAACAAAGAGATTGCAGCCTGCTTTTTAGTGCCACTCGATGACTTTAGAGCTTAAGATGTGAATGTGTGGAAGGGAGGAAACTTGAAAAATTAACAGATTGTATTTTGTCTTTGGTAGGTTGAACCAGATGGCACCTATGTGAAACCAGTGAGTGACAAGCTGACCTATGGGACCATGGTGTTCATCCGATCTCTCATCGTAGGGGACTCGGCTCGCTCCCTGTCCCGGGCTTGTACCATCGCCATCCGCTACAGTGCAGTGAGGCACCAGTCAGAGCTAAAGCCAGGGTGAGTGCAGGGAAATTAAAGAGCAGCTTTAAGTGCTGAAGGAAAATAGTGGGGCGAAGAAAGACTGTGGTTGATGTTGCTTGCTTTGGCACTTGATAGTTTCAAGACACTTTTTCATCTTGGAAAGGGAGCACTCTCAGCTGCCAAAATGCCTTCTGACCTGCCAGAGGCTTTTGCTGTATGGTTTTAGATAGTCTGGATGCAGTTTCTACAATCCCAGTAGAGAACCTATTTAGAGTTGAATAGAACTTGTGCAGCAGCTAGCAGCTAGCTACTGGTATACTAACTCAACTCTATTTTGCTCTAGGGAACCAGAACCCCAGATCTTGGATTATCAGACCCAACAGTACAAACTCTTTCCTCTCCTGGCAACAGCATATGCCTTTCATTTTGTGGGAGCCTACATAAAAGACACCTATCGTCGTATTAGTGGAGACATCAGTGAAGGAGATCTGAGTGAGCTGCCAGAGGTACTGTATACCCTGGAAATCAGGGGGGTGTTTGTTGATTTTATGTCTTTAAAACATGGAAGAAATGGCATCAAGCCTTTATGGCTTTCACTTATCTGGTACTTCTTCAGATTCAGAGATCCCAAGCTCAGTATATACTGGTGACTTTTACTTCTTTATCGGCACTGTTTGTTTAGCAACCCTTTATAAAAAATAGGGAGGAATGCAGTGAAAAAGCTACTGTAAATGTATGGATTTTTAAAAGGTGACTTTGCAGGAATGATGGCGTATCCCTTGAGTTAATACTGGTCTGATGCTTGTGCTGTATCTTCTTGATTGTTCTTCCAAGTGACTAGAATAGAACTGACGTGTTGATCAACTATATCAGTGCTGTACTGAGGAATTAGGGTTGTAAAATGCTAGTTTTCAGTGAGGGATTCTGTCTGAGAACCTAATGTGACAATGGCAGTTGAAAACAGTCTTTTACATGTAATGTGTAGAGACAGAAAGGATGAGGTACTCAAAAGAAGTCTTTACATGTACAGAGGTTTTCATATAAATAGTTTGTCCCACAAAAGAGTTCTTAAAAAACAAGACCCTGTGGGACAGTGGAAAGATGATGGTGACTATTTTTTCTGGGAGCTGCAGTACTTGGTATGTATGTGTGCAAGCTAAGAGCTGAGAATAAAAAACCTAAGGTGGCTTTGTGTTTGTCCATCAGCTGCATGCACTGACAGCAGGGCTGAAGGCATTCACTTCCTGGACTGCCAATGCTGGGATCGAGGAGTGTCGGATGGCATGTGGTGGGCACGGCTACTCTCGCTGCAGTGGCATTCCTGACATCTATGTCACCTTCACCCCATCCTGCACCTATGAGGGAGAAAACACAGTCATGATGCTGCAGACAGCTAGGTATGGTAGTGTCTGTCCAGAGATGTTCTTGCCTTGGCATTACCATCTTTGTAGCTGAAGTGATAAGCAGAAGAGTATCCTGTATTACTGTGAAACTGGTCTCTCATGTTTCTGACCTTTGCCCTATTTTTGGCAGAAAATCATATGCCTACAGCTGTTCTTTGCTATTCTGACTGTAGGTCAGAAGACTTCATTCAAACAACTCACAAGTAAGAGCTGCTATTTGTTGTCTCTGCTTTCAGGTTCCTTGTCAAAAGCCACACCCAGGTCAGCTCTGGGCAGCGGGTTACTGGCATGGTGTCCTACCTTAATGATCTCTCCAGGCAACGCATTCAGCCACAGCACGTGGCTGCTAAGACTGTCACTGTGCGGCTCAATGATCCAGTCAGCTTGGTAGAGGCCTACAGAGCACGTGCTGCCCGGTGAGCTCACACTTGCTAGACTGAACCAAGCACCAATAAAATTGCATGTCTTAGGAAGTGGTGGTGGTGTGCTGCCCTTTTAATGTTAGATTGTCAAGATGTGGTTTGCAAAGCTTGGCTCCATGTGTTGCTCTTAGGATGTGACACACATTACTGGATTTGGGTCAGTGTTAAGTGCCTTGAGGTTACAAGAGGCTATTTACAGCCTACACATAGTCTGCTTACTCTGCTCTCTGTTCCATTTTGAAGGAACAAATGCCTTCACATGAGTAAGGTATTCACACACACCACATGAGTGCTTCCAAATGTCATCTTACCCCTCTGTAGCTGTATTCTAGCTGCAGCAGTGATGGTAGGGGCATTGGAGCCACAACTTCTCACTCTAGGCAACATATTCAGTCATGGCACACAACCCCTACTGATGTGTTAGACTGAAATTCCTATAATTCAGTGTGTGTAATGTTCTTAATGTGGTATTATTGCATCATCTGTTTCTCTTCCTTGTGTGAAACAGGCTTGTAGACGCTGCAGCAAAGAATTTACAAGCTGAACTGAACCACAGAAAGAGCAAAGAGGATGCCTGGAACAGAACCTCTGTTGATCTTGTTCGAGCATCTGAGGTCAGTGATGTGCCTGATAAAGAAACGCGCTACAAGAGCTCCTCATCTCTTCATAAACCTGATTCACCTTCCTTTCCATTCCTGTAGGCACACTGTCACTATGTGATAGTGAAGCTTTTCACTGCAAAGCTGGCTGAGATCAGTAACGCAGCTGTCCGTGCTGTCCTGACTGACCTGTGTCTCCTGTATGCACTGTATGGCATCAGTAAGAGCACAGGGGATTTCTTGCAGGTTGGTGTCTTTCCTCCAATACTTTCAATCTCTAGAGCCAGACATTTGTTTTTGCAAAGATGCTCTAAATGCAAAGTTGCATGAATGCTTAGGTGTGAAGTTGTGACTGTTGACTGTGAGCATTGTCAAGTTTCCCTTGTGATCTGCCATGAGCAGAGTTGGATGATAAATGTTACATGGCATCTGTCTGGGTTAGCTTAAATGTTTTCCAGTTGGTGACCAGGTGTTGTATGTTAAGAAGACAAGGAGTTAATAAAGGAGATGTAAAAGTTGGGCATGCTCTGAGAGCTGTATGCTTTTGGAAATTACTGCATAAAGGGTTATAGGGTACTCCAAATCTAAGATAAAATAGCTAGGAAGGTTCTGGCTACTTCCATACTCTTCTGAGACTGTGTTTTTATTCCAAGGGGGCTATTCTTACTGATGCCCAAGTTACACAAGTGAACCAGCATGTGAAAGAGCTCTTGGCTGTAATCCGCCCCAACGCCGTCGCGCTGGTGGACGCCTTTGACTTCCACGACGTTCATCTTGGGTCTGTGCTTGGCCGCTACGACGGCAACGTCTATGAGAACATGTTTGAGTGGGCAAAGAAATCCCCACTGAACAAAACAGAGGTAAAGAAACTTGATTTCTTCATCTTTAGGTCAGCTATGTCCAGAGAAATAACTCAGTTTAGGAGGAGGGGGTTAATTTTAATCCAGTGATCTTGGCATGTACTTGATAAATGGGGGAGAAAAGTCACTAGTGGTAATTGACCAGAACTAGTAACCTACCTACTTATCTTCTGCTTTCTTCATACTTTCATCTTTTACTCTCCCACATGTACCTAACATGCATCCCTGTATGATACTTTTTTGTTTCTCAGTGGAAGGAGGAAATTATGTTCTCACTAGAGAAACAATTGAATAATCTTGTTGAGTTTAAAAGAAATTGTCACTTGCTATTAGTTCTGCTTCGTAATAGCAGCTGTGAAAGCCTTACCTCCTTCCTAGCAAATCTCTCAATGGCTTCAGACAATAGTAGTGACTGAAGAAGAAAATTAATTGCTGTCATGTAGTGCTTAAGTGTCAGGTGTTGCATATCTGCCCTAAGGCTGTAGCTACAGCTGAGTTTATAAAAGAAACTGAGCTGAATAAGTTAGTAGTATCCCTCTTCCACAAGCCAAACCAGAACTTCAAATCCTGTCTCAGTGGCCTTTAGTACCTTTGTTTTGTTTGGACAGACTATCTTCCACAGTGGGCTGCCAGAGACTGTGATTACAGTTAAATCCCACTACAACTTGCTCAATTTTTGTGCTTCTGAAGACAGAGGAGTTTAGGAGTTTCATTACAACACCCTTAGGACACTTCTACCAGTTTTCATTCAATTAAAGAACTGTCTGTATGGGTACAAGACGTCTTGCATTCTTTTTTTCCCAACAAAGGTAGTGGGGAAACTCTTTGGTTTGGCTTGTATTTTCATCCTTTGTGTCATATAGACACTCAAATGCAGGACTTAGCTGGCTATTTTTAAATCCCCAAAGTGCCTCTGATTCAAATTTCCTTGGTATAAAAGCACACTGCAAGATGTAAAAAGCTCAAACTGTTCTAAAGCTCAGGTCTGACCCTGTTGTAACCACTGTCTTGTCCTCTTACAGGTTCATGCATCTTTCCACAAACACCTGAAGCCAATGCAAGCCAAGCTGTGAAGCCTGATGGTTCTTTTTCAAAATGCACACTTTTTCCTGGCCTGAAAACTGGGTGTTTGCATCCTTTCTTCAGGCACCTAAATCAAACCTTTCAAACCCTGGTAGCTGTAGGACAGTGACTAATTGTAGCCTTCCTTTACACTTTTATGAATTGAGGAGGTGTTTGGAGAAAGTGCATAGGGATTGATGCCTGGTTTTAAAGTGCAATTATAATGGTAACATTAACTTTTTAAAAATCTGGAAAAGCTTTATGGATTCATACAAGGATTGCTTTTGTGAAGCTGCTAACTAGAGAGACGTTACTGTTAACTGGAAAAGGTAGCAGGATTGTACTACTAAGTAGTTAACAGCACTCAGGCAATAGCTTCTAATAAGCTTCTAATAAGTTATCTGTTCCCCCCAGAAAGCATCAATGTCTTGATCTTTGTCTTTATTTTTTAAGATTAGCAGCATCTCTCCTTGTTTGGCAAATATTGAAAGCCTCCTGCATGGTTCTGCACACATGAATCTGCATGAGGCACTACTTCCTGACGTGGTTGAGAAGTGAATATCCATCCTTCTCTGGACCTCTGCTTCATTCATCTTTCCAGAAGACATCTGCATGTTTTCCATGGCATTCCTCTTTCACTGCCCTGCAGAAACTCCTGTCACCTCTGTGCCAGCACCAACACTGGCACCTTACTCTTTGTTCATAGGGAGTCAAAGGAGAGTGTAGTGATGCTGTTCTGAGAGGGGAAAAAACAAGTAGTAAAAATCAGCAAGGTGCTGATAAGAGATATTCTGCCCTTCTTTTAACTGTTTCTATTTTTGTAGCACTATCTCAAAGCACTTTACAAATATCAATTATGGTGATTTGATGTGCAAACCCACGTGTAGGGGTAGAAACTGCAAAGTTTGACCTGGAATGATGAAGCTGGTATTGAAGGGTAGAAATCAGTTGACCAAGATCCTTGGGTCTTCAGATTATTCTGGGATGTTCTTCTGGTTCATCAAAGAAAACGACAATCCCAAGGGAAGTGTCCAGATACTTTTTTTTTCCCTACTTGTGCATTTCCAAGGAGCTTTCTCTCGTTTGCTTGATTTTGGTTTTATATTGACTTGGAACTTGCACAGTGCTGTCTGGATTTAACAGGTGAAAGATTTAGCAGTGCAAACACAACTAAGCAAAATCATTGCTGTTTTTCAATATCAATAACAGTCAACTAACAGTAAAACCTCTTCTTACAACAGATAAGAGCAACTTTGGGTGTAAAATGGTAAAAAGGTTCAGCATAAACGCAACTCCTGCAGTTCTGAGGCAGCATCTGAGAAGCTGATTCTCTTGACAGCTTTGGTATCTGTTAGTCTCTAATCTTGAATCAGTTTTCGTGGATGAGTCTTTCCTGGCACTAACAATGATCAGACACAACGTTTGGCTCCACGTGCAGTATCTGAACAGAAAGAAATGTTTTATTTGAAATAAAATAATCAAACTTGCCTTTTGGCTGCTGAGTCTTTCAGGTGGAATTGAACCACTCCTCTTCAGGCTTTGCCTTCCCTTTATTCAGCAGAACAGACTGCTGACCTGGGGAGGGGTAATGGAGGAGCAGGTTAACAGTGTGTTGATATACTAGCTAACTTCTTTGGTGCTGAGGTGAGGGAGCCCTAGCCCAGGCTGCCCAGGGAGAGTGTGGAGGCTCCTTCTCAGGAGGTTTCCAAACCCACCTGGACACGTTCCTGTGCCCCTGCTCAAGAGGAAGCTGCTTTAGCAGGGGCTTGGGCTGGATGAGCTCTGGAGGTTCTTTCCAACCCCCACCATTCTAATTTCTAATGTACAGATTTAATAAATTATAAATGTGTTTTCAGACAAAAATGCCTGTCTGTCATGCCTTGCCTTCAGTGAGCTCATTCAAAGGAATGGGTGGAGTAGAATGAAGTATTCAAAGACCCTTAAATTAGTTAGATTTTGTCTTATTTCTAGTCTGTTCTAGCTGTGCTCTGCAGCATTCTTGGGCAGCCACCCCCATCCAGCAGCTCTCCTTGCCACTGCTGCCACTCAGGAAAATAAAACCAGCAGCAAGTAAAGCTGCATGTGGCACACTGCTCAGTGTTCTCATGGCTCAGGGGCCAGTAAAAGCTGGTCACTGCCAACAGCAAGGCTTCAACACTAGTATTTGGCAGCAGAAACTTTCATTCAATAGAGGCTGTTTCTTTAAAATGGTTTCCCCCTGGCTGTTTTGCAGTAGATGTGATGGCAAATGCTGTGCATCCTTGCTGTTGGTGAGCATATCGGACACTTATTTTTTCATCTTGCTGTTGTTGGTGATAATACCTCACCTGTGTGAATGCCACAGCCTCATAGGACTTGATGTGTCTTGTGGTCATTAAACTGTTTAAACTCTGCCAATTGGCCCTGTGTCCTTATTTTGGGACTCCTCTACCTCATGACAAAACATGGTGGGACCGTTTCCACAAGTGTTGAGCCTTTTCTGCCTGGTGTCAGTGATTTTTGGTGTCAGGTGAATGACACTTTGTAAGCTGCACCATTCTGCTTGAACAGTGCTGAAATGAGCTGTCTGTGACCATGGTTTCCAGGCTTATGTGAACAATGGACTCTTAACAATGCCACCTTCCAGGGAAGACTTTTGAAGGGAAAGCACACTCCTCCAGGGCCTAGCAGCACTGGTACACGGGTCTGCAGCTTATAAGATCTCAAAGGCTGACATTTCCCCATTGGTTTCGTGGAAGTAATAACTCGAGTACAAGCAAACAAAGCAGGAGCAGTGCTGACTGTCCTGTGAGCTCCCTTTTTTCACCTCAACCTGTGGTGGTTCCCATCCACAGTTCGCAGCAGTGTCAGAGTGCCTTTTGCTGCACAGGCTGCTGGGGTTGCATTTGCTAAAGCTTGACCCTTTGGAGCACGGGTGACTGATTGCTGCCACTCTCAGCCTCCTGGCTTTGAAGGTAGAGCTGATGGGGGGCAAACACCCTCCTTGCCTCCCGGGGGACCATCGTGGTGCTGCTCTCAGCCCTTTCTGCCGGGACGGGGTCCCAGGTGGCCGAAGGCTCGGGGGTGCAGCCCTCGGGTACCCTGCACCGCCCCAGCCCTTGGGGCGAGCTGCGGGGCGTTAAGTGCCAGCCCTCCCCGGAGCCCGGCAGGAACTACATTTCCCATCGTCCCGGGAAAGGGAAAGGGAAGGGCCTGCAGCGTGCCAGGGCTGCGGGAAGGGGTTTGCGGTGAGTACGGGGAGCGGGCTGCTGCGGGCTGGGCTGGGCTGGGCTGCCACGAGCAGCGCGGGTGCGGGACACGGGGACACAGGGACGCGGCGGTGCAGGGCTCTGGCTGGTCCGAGGCTGGGGACGCTGCTTGCATGCTGCTCGCTTCCAGCACCGCTTTGTTTCCTGCGTGGGCTCCGCGGCTGCAGCCGTGCCGCTTGTTAGGGATTCCTCGGTGTGATGTTTCCCATGCAAACCACGGCTGGAGCTCGAGACTTTCAGGGAGTGCGGGGTGGTTCTTGAAGACTCAGCTGAAGCTTTGTTTGGAGTGCCTTGGAGAGGGTCGGAGCCAGCCTGGCAGGCTGCAGGGGGGCCCTGAGCAGGAGAGGGAAATCTGTTGCTGGGAAGTGGCACTGGCCGTAAGAGCTGATCAGGAAATCTTCCTGTCCCTGCAGGTAGGAGGTTGGTGTGGCTGTGATCAACAGTGTCAGATCCCTCTGCAACGTGACTTGGAGATCAAAAGAACCTGTAAAAGGACTTTGTTAGAGCAGGGGAAGGCTGGGACACTTCCATGGTGAGTGTGATGGGGTACAAAGGCAAGCCTGGAAACCCCAAATGTGATGCTCTGGTACCTCTGTTTGGAGGAATAAATGATGCCAAGGGCTGGAGGCTTATGTCCAGCTGTTAGTCAGGAGGGGCTGTGCCCACTGATGTCTCTTAAAGTTGCAGATGTCTCTGTGGTCTCCCTGGGTTTCATATGCTGTTTCCCAGACAGCGTGGGTAGGAGGAGGGCTTCGCTGTTGCTTAGGGGCTGCTGCGGAGAAACCTGCCTCTGACTTTAATGTGTTTCGAGGAAGTCCGGGTGAGACCTGCTTGGTATTCTAATGAGGGAATTTGTCTTTCTCTGTAGGCTACAAAATCCACAAAAAGTTTAAGAGGTATGTACACTTGTGTGCTTTCCTTCCACTGTCTGTAGGTGCTTTGATCTGCTGGGAATGTGTGGGGCAGAGGAGGGGGGACACTGAGCTCAGGTGGCAGTCCTGGCTACTGAAGTGTTTCATGGTAGTCTGAAAGCTGCAGTTGAGTGTATCATGTCATTCCTGATCCAGAGATATTCACCTACCTCTCACATCAAGTGGATTTGCTCACTGGGGTCCTGCCTACCTTTCTTTAGGGCTTTCCAAAATCTAGGGTAGAATATATGCATTGTTTTCAGTTCTTCCCCTCACCTAAGCCCTAACTGCCTGTTTGGAGACCTCCTGCAGCCCCTGGTACTGAAGCAGTGCTTTTAGGGTTGCCCAGGGGCTCTGAGGTGCAGCTCACAGATTAAGTGCTGCATATGGACTGTGCCTCACTGTCTGTCTTGATAAAGATAACCTCATTTCTGTCCAAGTGAAGTCAGATCTTTTATTCATATAATACTAGATCAAGTCCTGTTAGTTCTCTCTGGATCAGCAAGGAAGGCCTTGCAATGATGATGCTTGAGACAAAACCTTTCTTGGGTGATCTCAAAAGAGCAAGCTGTGTTGAGAGGGGGAGCCTTTCTGCACCTGCTTGGGGAGCTCAACACCTGCCTCAACACCTTTAATTTGTCTCTTTTCAGGCTCTATTGATGATGTGCTTGGTGACCTCCTGGGATATGATGGTAAAATGAACCTTCTTTGCATCTGAAAGAGCAGCATCCTTGTATTCTCACCTGTCTTCTGGGAGCAGGAGGTGCTTGAGCAAGAGCCATTGATCTCTGAGGGGCTCCAGTTGAAAGGGGGATGAAGCAGAGAGCAGAGCTGAGAGGAGGATATCCCAGAGTCAGATGCTGTTGAATAGCTTAGACATAAGTTTGGGGAGGGAAAATGAAGTTTGTCTTCAATAGAAAGCTTCTACAGCTCATGGGGGGGATGGTAAAAAGCCCCCTTAGGAGTGCCTAGGCCAGGAATATGCTCATGGTCATCATCCTAATCTCTCCCTGTCTTGTTTCCAGATGAGTTTCCTGATAAACCTGCCAGAGCTGCCCATCCAGCCACAGGCAGCAGTGGGAGAGTCCGAGGCAGCAACTCCTTGGCCAACAAGAAGTGAGTGCCTTTGAGACACAGCCTCTATCTGACTTGCCCATCTCTCTGAGTTCCCCAGGTCCTTCTGACCTGCCCCATCCTTGGCTTCACCTCACTCCCTGTCCATGGGAAGGCAAGTTACCTGTGATGCCTTTGACAACTGGGAGCCCTGAACCTGAAGCTTTCTAGCAAGAGCTGGGTGCCCCCAACCCTCTACATCTTCTGTAAATCTCCCTTTTAACAGCTGCTTGCTTAAATACAGCAGTCCTAGCACTACAATCTTTTTTCCCAGTGTTATTTTAGACTCATTTTCTGTTAATGATGTGGCTGCTGTGGTGTGCCTGTGTGCTCCCTTCATTTCCCCCTGCTTGGCATAGCTGTCCTCAGGGCACCCTTGCTGAGCTCACATATGGTGCTGCTAACACCCAGATTTGTGTCACAGGTCTCTTCTAGAGGATGATTTCTTCAGCAAACTCCCTGCAGAGGACAGTGAAGCTGCAGAGGTGAGCTCACATTTCAGGAGAGAGCCCAAGTGTCTCCAGGGCTGGGGCTGAGCCTGATATCTCCCTCTCCAAGTCACCAGTGGGATATCAGAGATGAACTGTGAAATTTGGCTGAAGAGGTAACTCCTCTGTGGCATCCCTGTGGGGTAGGGAAGACAGGACAGGGGTGAGGGTGGGTGGATGGTGATTGAAGGGCTTCCAGATGCCAGGAGACCCGTGCTGCTGCAGCCTCCCTGGGTGTACTACAGGTAAGCTGTTGTAAGAAGAACCCTTGGCCAAAGCAATGCCCTTGAGTTCCTGATGCTTGTCTCTGAGGCAGGAGAATCTCAGCAAAGGAATCAAGGCACAGGGAAGTTTCTAGTAAGGAGGGCACACAGAGGAGTTGATCATTCTCATAAAATGAGGAAAACCAGGAGTTGGAGTGAGGGGTGAGGAGCTGCCAAAGTCTGCTCATCTCTGATCTCTCCCACTCCTGGCACACAGGGATCCAATGCCTCTGATGCAGACCCACAGGATCTGCTGCAGACCCTGAAGGTGAGTGTGGAAATGCCTCCATCTGCCCCTGCTGTGCCTCCAGCCATGGCCTCCAGCATCAGCTTCCAAAGGGAGCCGTGGCACTGGGGCTGTAGCAGTGCTAACCCTGCTCTCATTCTTGTCCTCTTGCTTCCCAGGACATGGGTGACATGGAAGCTGATCTCCTGGGGATATCAAAACCCAGTTCTGCACCAGGGAACACAACTGTGAAAGGTCCTGGGAAATGGGATTCCTTAGGAGAAGGAGGAACAAAAGCCACAGGGAAGCTGCTAGCTCATGAGAAAGGTAAAAAGGAGATTTTGCTTTTCTCTTCACAGTTTCACTGCAAATGAGCAGGGGATGTTTTCATCTGAGAAGAAAAAGTTGATTTGTTCCCTAAAATCCTTTCCTAGTCCCTTTTTGAAGGAGTTTTATTCTGGTCATGTGTTGGCCCTTGGGAGATGCCTAGCCTGGCCTCTTACCATGCTGTGGTAAAATGCAGCAGTGATATGACAGCCATGCTGCCAGCTCCCACCAAACACCATTTAGCTGTTCCCTGGTGCAGTGCAAAGTGTTTCTGTTGGGATCTGCTTGATCTGCTTGGAAGGAGAGCCCACCAAGGTCAACATCTGTTAAAATCACTAATGGGCTTTAGGTACTTTCCCCTTGTTTCTTTGCCTAGACAGTATTCAGGCATTGAAGTACACAAAGTTTTAGTTATTTTCTTTTAGGAGAAAGAAAACTTGAAAGAAAGAATGAACAGAAAAGTAACTGTTGAGTTTGTGAAGTTCAGGGAGACTCGAGGGTATCCCAGGTCCCTGCAGAACCTGCCTTCATGGCTTTGGGCAGATATGGTCTCCTGTCTCCACCTGCACATGGTGTTTGATAGTGTTTGAGTGCAGAGCTGTTCTTCTGAATAATGCTGCGTTGGTTTGTTTCTGTTCTTCTCCTTTCCTGCCCCTATGGGGTAATTCCCTGATTTAGATGATTCTTTGACCAAGCTTTTGACCACTGAGGAGCAGGATGCTCCCAAGAAGCCAATTCCAACAGGTACTAAAAGCAGCTTTGAGAAGAACCCAGAAGGGAGCAAAGGGAAAGGTAAGCAGGGTTGCTCAGTGCATCCTATTTTGTATTACATGAATCAGCATCCTGGATTAGTTTGTGCAAGGTCCAAATTGGTTAAATTGAAAACCACCTAGTGCCATCTCTTATTAACCAGTCTGATCCTATACAGAGCAACTTGAGACACAGCTCACTGAGTACTTGGTATTTCCCATGTGCCAGATGTTACAGAACTAACCTTTCATTTCCTTGAATGGAGGCTGAGATCTTACTTTTGAGCTCGTGCAGCATGTTCTGCACGTTGCCGAATTCTGGATTAGGACTTGAGCAGCCAAGAGCATCCACAATACACTCCAAACCACAGCTGGGGCAACTCTGGGTGGGATCCAGCTGCACCATGGCTGTGTTACAGGCACTCATCCCTTTTGTTGCTGCAGCAGGGATGTTAATGGGTCTGATAGTCCCCTAAAATTGTTTTTCCTTCTGATAAATCCACTCTGGACACAAGTAGCAGTTGGTAGGTTAGAGCAAGGACTAAGGTGCATTGGTGAAGCAGGGACTTTGGGCTAAGGGCGGTAGGAATTATCTGACTGAAAACTTAACAAAGCTAATAAAGCTCCTGGTGTTTGCCAGAGGTGGAAACCCCTGTGTTAGTGACATCCAGCAGTGTCCCATCAGGGGATGCAGGGCCACAGCCGTCACTTTGTCATTTACTGTGAGATTTGGTCACTGGAAAAGAATGATTTTAAAATGACGTTGTAAAAGGTCCTGAGAGGTAAGAGCAGGCAGGGCTGCTTTGATCTCTTCCCTGGGGAAATCTCCTGCCACGTGTGATCCCATCCACAGAGCCAAGCCTGCTCCAGACACCCCTGCACACCGCGGCCCCGGCCCGGAGGAGGGAGGAGCTCGTGTTTGAAGATGATGGTGATGACCTGATGGATGCACTGGGATTTGGCAATGATCCCAAAGGACGTGAGAAGCAGGGAAAGAAGGCAGAAGAGTAAGGGCAACGAAAAAGCAGTGGGAGTAAAGCAGGGGAGGGCTTGTACGTTGAGATGAAATCAGTGTGCTGGGTGAGAAGTGCTGGAGCCTTCTGCCTGTGAGTTCCAGAAAGGGGCAAGAGCAGCCTTGTTTCACTCTGGAGAAAAGCCAGAGCACCCTGGCAAGGCTGTGTCATGAGGAACAGCCCAGCCTCTTAGAGAAACCCATCTGCTGCTGTGTCGCCAACAGAGACATGCTCCGGCCAGCCCGCTCCAAGCTGGACGAGTTGCTGGGACGAGGCTCCGTGGGCAAAACCCTGGAACAGCCAGGCATGGGAGAGCACAAGGAGTTCCAACTGGATAAGAAGTACCAAAAGCAGCCAGGTGAGTGCAGCCAAGGGTGCTGGGAAGATCTGCAGATGTGATGGTCTTGGCTTGAGAGAGCAAGATTGATCACTAATTCCCATGCAAAGGAAATACCCTCTCTGTAGGGGTGAGTGGGGTTGCTAATGGGCTGTTGGTCACGGAGGCAGTAAGGTGGCTAATCCAAGAAGGTTGCATTCTACCCTCACAGCAGCCTGGGAGCATTTGTTTGTACAGTAGCCATAATTCAGTTTCCTTTAGATGAGAGTTGGTTGCCAACAGAGAAGCTTTACCCAGCCACACTGAGGATGCACATTGCTTTTGGGTTTCCAGAGAAGATGTCTCTAGCTGCCCCAGAGGCAGCAATCGCAGTGGGAATTGCAGAGGTGGGTGGGGGCTGGTGTCTTTGCACCCAGTTGCTTTTCTGGGTATTGACTCAAGGCTGCTTGTTTGAACAGAGAAGGAAGAGGATTGGGACAAGGAAGATTTTGTCTTTGGAGCATACCAGCCCTCGGTGGCCTCTGTGCCCAAGAGCCAGCTGACAAGGAGGCAGTCTGTCAGGTATGGTGCTCTGTGTGTGCCCAAGCACGGTGCTCCTGCAGCAGAGCAGGCAGGGGCCCGGGGGTCACCTTGCAGGCAGAGCCCCCTCACAGGGGCAGGGTCCCTTGGGCCCCCTCTCAGGCAGAAATGGAACTGCTTCTCCTTGCAGCAGGTTTTCAAACAACATCAACAGCGAACCAAAACAGGAGCTCCACTCCAAAGCTCTTCCTGCAGCCAGCAGCAGCCCTGTAAGGGGCAGGAGGACTGGAGGCGACTGGCTGGGCTTGAAGGATGAGGATGTGATGGATTCAGAGCCACTGTCTGCAGTGAAGGGCAGCCCTGCCCTGAGCTCCCCCAGCCCTGCCCCAACTGCACGGCCTGGTCCCGCCAGCCACATCCCAGCTGCAGAGGAGGCAGCGGCTAAAGCAGCCCCACTGGAGGAGGAGGACTGGCTGACTGCTGCCTTGGCACGTAAGAAAGCCCAAGCACAGGCAAAGACCCAGGAGAGAAATGCCAAGGCCTCAGGGGAAAGGCTGCATCCCCATGCTGCTGTCAGGTAAAGGCACAGTTGATGGCCACACTGCTCCTGTTAGCTCTATGTATAACTGTTCCAGCAGCACCTCTCAGAAACCCTTGTCTCAGATTTGAGCAATTAGTTTTAAGCACTGGTTTGTCTTGGGTTGGGGTAATACCACAGGGCTTTCTCCTACTTGATCCAGCCTGCAGTCCCATCACACCTCTGGGCTCACCTTGTAGTTGTGGCCAAAATTGCACACACTGTCCCAGGTCCTGCAGAGCTGTCCTGGATCAGCACACCCCCACAGCACACACTGTGTTCCTCGTTCCTGCCTTCATTCCCTCTCATTTCCCTAGTTCCAGACAAACCACCTCCTCCAGTTGAGTTTCCACAGCCACAGGTTGAGCCATGTGCCATATGAATGGGACTCAGAAAGGAATTGCAAAGAGCTGTGTGTGATGCAGGGCTGTGTTAGCTGGGGCTGCTGCTGTCTGGGGCAAAGTGGGAGATGAAACAGGGCAGAACACAAATGATGGAGGTTCTGAGGTGTCTTTGCTCCCTCTGCAGCCAAGAGGCTGACTGCTGGCACAGCCAAGTGGGACAGAGGCTTTCACCTGCAGGGCAGGAACTGATGTTGGAAGCAGGATCTTGCTTTTCCTTGCCTCATGGGCTCTCCCACACGTGGTATTTCTGCTTGCAGCCATCCAGCCACCTCCATGGGAGCCCCGCAGCAGGCAGCTGCCCTGCAGGACACAGGCAGTGCAGACAGCTCTGGGTAAGACCCCTGTCAGCTCTCAGGCACCCTCTATGGGACAGCTGTGTGTGTGAAACTGGGAAGTGGGCAGGGCTGGGAGCCAGCAGCGATCACTTTGGGTCTGGGACCTCTGTACCTACGAGGGAAGGCAACTGGGAAGGTTCATCAGGCCTTTGTCTGTTGGATCACTGGGAGACCCAAGCTTTAAACTTCAATGCCAAGCCGAGCAATATCTGTGTGCCTCTCCCTGAGCTGTGACCCTGCTGTGCATCACTGGTGTCTCTGCCCCTGCAGGCAGCCGGTACCCTGGCTCAGCACCACGAAACGAGCCTCAGCTCAGGTGTCGGAGGCTGCGAAAGAGGATCCCAGAGACACCAGCGCCCCGGGTGTGTTTCCTGGCATTGTACAACTTGGGCAGCAGGATGCAGAGAGGCTCCCCCTGCCCTGCAAAACAAGAAAAAGGAGCTACAGCATGGCCCTTGGCTATGGGCTTGCTGCCCAGGCTTTGACCAGCTGTTGTGAGTGCAGGTTGCCACACTGCAGGATCCCACCATCCCCATTTTGTGGTGTGATGGGGACATGGTGCTGAGGCACACGGAGCTCTGCAGGGCTGCCTTTGGGCTTTCAGGGGGCTGCAGGAGACTTGCTTTCTCTTGGTGGGCATGAGTTCATGCTGTCCCTTCTCTCTCCCTCTCCTGCCCACATGCTTGTCCCACTAGTGCTGTGTGCTGGAAGACCTGCTCCTGCCCTGGGCTGAGGCTATGCACCAGTTCAGAGCCAACTGAAAGTATCTTAGAGGATTCAGCCTCCTCCCTAAGTGATGGAGATGGAGGAGGAGCCATGCTTTGCCCTCAGACTTACAGAGTGCTACCATTGGGCATGAGGTGGGGTAGGGGTGCAGGAATGGACAGGCCTGTGTGACCCTCTGTCCCCAGCATCACCCACCAGAGCAGAGCAGGACCCTACTCACTCTGCCCAGGAGACCCTGACCTTCATCTTTCTAGGGGGGGAATGATTCCTCTTGCCATGTCTAAATCACAGACTTGTTCAATTTTCAGCCTCTACAGCCTTGTTCCCAGGAGAGCAGGAGATGCAGGGCCCTGTCCCACTTGCTCAGGTAGGTCTGCTGGGCCTGTGGCCCTGAGAGGTGCAGGATCAGGCCAGTGATGGTAAACCCTCCTCTGCCAACTCGGTCATCCAACTCTGTGCATGTCTGGGAGCCTGGGTTCATGGAGGCAAAAGTGTTTGGAGAGCTCTGAGATACCACAAGTTGAATTTATCAGGCCAAAGCCTGTGTTCTGTGGGTGCTTTGTAAATCACAGAGGTTTACAACGCTGCATTGCTTGAGCAGCATTTACAGAGTTCTCTGGGCACATATACATTATATTAATTCAACAACAGCAGTTGATAAAGGAATTTGCTTCAGCAGATTTTCCTCAGTATAGTAGTGAGGATACTCTGAGATTGTTTCTAGAGAACTGGAGGGCCATCAGAGCCTTTGGCAAAGAGGGCAGCTCTTGCTTTGTCTTTGAAGCCCCCTTTTCTCATCTGTTTGGGCCTCCTGCCTTCGTGGCAGGACACGTGGTGTATCTGATGATCTTATCCTTGAATCTGTCCCCAGAGAAAGAGGAGCCCAGCATCCTTTTGTCTGGGGTAGGGGCTGCTGAGCATCAGAAGGGACCTAGGCCAGCAACAGGACTGGGCTGGAAAAGGGTAGAGGAAGGACTGCAGTAAACTGGTTATAGGAGGACTGTTCCCTCAGGACTTTACCTCCCTGAGAGCAGTCCTGTGTCTCTGCAGGTTCTCACAGCCAGGACACAGCTCCAAGCTGCCCCACAGCTGAAGGTAAGACACAAGCCTTCCTTTGTGGCCTGATGGCCACCCCACAAAGCCACGGATCCTGAATGGCCTAGATCTTCTCTCTCTATCCCCATAGACGGAGTCCTCAGGCCTGGGCTTGCTGCAAGACAGGAGGCTGGGGCATGGTACTGCCCAACTCTGTGAGGATGCCTCGGGCTGCCAGGCAGCTCTAGTCAGCACCCAGGCACGTGTGGCAGAGCTGGAGAGCCAGGTGAGCCCCATCACCTGCTGGAAGGGGGACCACAGGTGACCCAGGGGGAGGAGAAGGGATCATATCCACTCAAGTAGCATCAAAGTGACAGGAGAGAGAGGAGAAACCTCCCTATCCAGAGGTAGCCACAGCCACTGAGTGAGTGCTGCTGTGGGAGCTCTGTCCCTGGGGCAGCACAAGGACCTTCTCCCCGGGTGCCTGGCAGGTCCGGACGCTGGAGCTGGAGCGGACGCAGCAGAGGCTGTTGCTGGAGAGTCTCCAGCAGCAGCGCCAGAAGGACCTGGATCTTCTCGAGAGCACCTACAGGTATCAGGCTCCTGCCTGTGCTCCCCTCCTCTGTCAGATCCTTGCCTGCAGCCATCTCCCCTGGGGTGGGGAGTGCTGGACTGCTTCCCCAATCCACCCCTGGGGTGGACAGGCACAGAGCCATGCTGCGGTGGACCTGGTGGGGACAGAGAGCAGCCCCACAGGTGGGCCAAGGTTGGAGTCCACTCACCAACACTGTCCCATGGGTGGTGAGGAAGAGGTCCCATTGCCGCCATGTCCCCAGCCAGTGCAATGCACTGGGCAGTAATGGGAGGGTTTGAGGCTCTGCCTGTGGAGTCTGAATGTTTCCCCATGTGTGCAGCAGCACTGATNATCACCTGCTGGAAGGGGGACCACAGGTGACCCAGGGGGAGGAGAAGGGATCATATCCACTCAAGTAGCATCAAAGTGACAGGAGAGAGAGGAGAAACCTCCCTATCCAGAGGTAGCCACAGCCACTGAGTGAGTGCTGCTGTGGGAGCTCTGTCCCTGGGGCAGCACAAGGACCTTCTCCCCGGGTGCCTGGCAGGTCCGGACGCTGGAGCTGGAGCGGACGCAGCAGAGGCTGTTGCTGGAGAGTCTCCAGCAGCAGCGCCAGAAGGACCTGGATCTTCTCGAGAGCACCTACAGGTATCAGGCTCCTGCCTGTGCTCCCCTCCTCTGTCAGATCCTTGCCTGCAGCCATCTCCCCTGGGGTGGGGAGTGCTGGACTGCTTCCCCAATCCACCCCTGGGGTGGACAGGCACAGAGCCATGCTGCGGTGGACCTGGTGGGGACAGAGAGCAGCCCCACAGGTGGGCCAAGGTTGGAGTCCACTCACCAACACTGTCCCATGGGTGGTGAGGAAGAGGTCCCATTGCCGCCATGTCCCCAGCCAGTGCAATGCACTGGGCAGTAATGGGAGGGTTTGAGGCTCTGCCTGTGGAGTCTGAATGTTTCCCCATGTGTGCAGCAGCACTGATCTCCTGAATCCCCACCTGCACTTTGGGTGGAGAGCTCCAGGTATTGCCGTGAAAGCAACACCTCTTCCTTGCTATGGCCTCTGTGAGCAGGTGCCAAATGAAGGTGTTGGAGGAGAGCCACGGGCAGCGGGAGGAGAGGCTGCGGCAGGAGCTGGAGCAGCTGAGGGCTCAGCTGGTGTCGCAGAGCCAGGACGTGCAGCAGGCGCGGGCAGAGCTGCGGGCACAGCACCAGCAGCACCTGGCAGCACTGGAGCAGCAGCACACGCTGGAGGTGAAGCGGCTGCAAGAGCTGCAGAGGTGAGGGCAGCACACACATGGGGTTGGTAGCCCTGTTCTTGGCAAAGCAACCAGGGAACAGACTGGGGCTGTGGTGAAAGGAGAAAGGAAGCTCGAGAAGCACTGGGATGTGGGTGGCTCACAGTGGCTTTTGGAATGGGGATTTGCTTTGTAGGTGGACACAGGTTGATCTGGCTGGAGGCGTCATTTCAGAGCGAATGCAGTGATCCCTTTTACTCAGGCCGGTGAGCCACTGGTGTCCACATAGTTTGGGTCAATGAGAAATCAGGTTTTGGTGGAGAAGCCTTAAGCCCTGCATGTGGTTCATGCCAAATGTGGATGCCTGTCAGTGCTGTGCCCTGTGACAGCCCACCATGCCAGCTCAGCTCCTGGCACTTCACAGCCCCATGACCAGGCCTCTTGCCCCATGACCAGTGCCTGTCACGGGAAGCACAGGTTTGAGACAGCCTGTGGTGGTCTCCTCGCCCATGTCCTGCAGGACATCCATCCAGGAGCTGCGCCAGGACCACGACGAGCAGCTCCAGCGGCTGAAGCGACTGAAGGATCAGGAGATGGATGCAGTGACCAGTGCCACATCACACACCAGGTACCAGCCCCACATTGATCCCTGACCATGGTGTTCCCTGGGAAAGCAGCCTCAGAGGCAACAGAGCCCACCCCCTCTTCCCCCTGCTGAGCTGTTTGCTATCTGTCAGTACTCTCCTAAGCAGCAGCCCTGTCTTCTCACTGCTCTGCTGTGACCCACAGAGGATCAGGGCAGGACTGCCTGGCCTTTGGCCTCCCACATCTCCCTCTCCATCGCAGTGAGATGAAGCGTGTCCCACAGGGCTGACTTTTTCCTGCTCTTCTCTGCAGGTCTCTGAACGGTGTCATCGAGCAGATGCAGAAGCTCTCCAGTGATCTGCATGAGCTCTTGTACAAGGTGGAGGCCAAGCACCACAGCACCTCCCAGGAGCTGGCCACGGGGGCACAGCAGCTCAAGGGTAAGGCTGCCATCTGTCAGTGCTGCAAGGGCTCTGGAGGCACCCTGGAAATGGGGAGAAGGTGCTCAGAGTCAAGCAGGGACTGAGAGCCGAAGCTGGCAAAGCCTGGCCTGCCTCAGTCTCTGAACATCTTGAGGTCTCCCTGTTACGAAACAGTGTCCTGGGGATGTGCAGAAGGGGATGAGCACAAATGCATGCAGGGTTTTTCTCTGTGAATATGATGTGGACAAAGAGGGCTTCCCACCTCATGCTGCACATGGCTCTGCTGCTCCCTCTCCCCAGTGCTCCAAGACATGATGCTGCAGCAGCAGAAGGACATGGAGGAGGAACGGAGCCGGCTCCAGGACTTGATTGCTAAAATGGAGGCCAGGCTGAGCGAGCAGACTCGGCTGCTGGAGCAGGTGAGCCCAGGCTGTCTCTTTTGCCCTCATCAGCCCTCCTGTCTGGGTTTGGGATAGCTATGTGTTGCCCCAGGAGCCTGGAACAGCCCCTGTCTCTCCTCTGTGTCCAAACCCAGGAGCGCTGGAAGGCGACAGCGGAGCAGTGCAAAGTGGAATCGCTGCAGCGCTCGCTGGAGGAGCAGCGGCGGGTCCTGACCCAGCAGCTCTCCATGGAGAGAGCAGAGCTGGAGAGGGCCAAGGTGAGGTGGGACAGACATCTCCAGGTGCTGTTCAGATGTGCCTTGAGTCTGAGCGGGGCTACAGTGTGCTGTGTGCTCGAGGAAGGAGCCGAGTTCTGGGCTGCAGCACTTTGCCCCCTCAATCCCAGCCCCATTCACAGTGGCTCACCATCAGAGCAACACCCTGGCACGCTGGAAGCAGGGGCAGAGCTCTCCATGCAGGGTTCACCCCAGGCACTGTGGGCTTGAACCAGCTGCTGGGTGTTGTGTGGGGTTTGGTGGCAGAGATGGGTTAAAGAAGAAAAATCCTCCAGCAAAGGGGACTTAATGCTTTGCCTCTCCCTCTCTGTGACACTGCAGAGCACTTTGCTGGCGGAGCAGCAGTCGGTGATGCAGAAGTGCTCAGAGGAGCGCCAGAAGCTGGCGGCTGAGTGGGCTGAACTTCATGCCCAGCAGCAGCTGAGTAAGGAGCGGATGGAGCGGGACATGGACCGAGCTCTGCAGATGGGCTCCCAGAGAGAGGGCACCATCATCAGCCTGGCCAAGGTACTGCAGCACAACCCCTTCCCGGGCCCACGGGACAGACTCAACACTGCCATCAGGTGTTTAACACAGAGATGTTACTTGAGGTGGTGAGAATCAGGCTGCTCCAAGAGCATCCACCAGCCTGTTGTAGATGCTGTGGGTTGCCTCTGTCTCTCACCTCTGCCTGTGAGGAGTTGAGGCAGCCACACCAGGCACAGCCATCTCCATTGTAAGTCTGGTGAGAGGAAGCCCCCATGGTGAGTGTAAGCAAAGCCTTCCCCTGCCATGGGGACGTGGCCAGAGCCAGCTCTGCTCCCTGCTAGGGCTGTCCAGAGGGGGTGTGTGGCACGGACAATGTGGCAGAGCTGCATTTTTAAAGAGCTGCCACAGTGGAAAATAAACATTCAGCCTGAGTATTTCCACTGCTGACACACTGCTGTGACTTGAGCACCCCTTTAGCGCGTGCAACATGGTGAGGAGCTCTGTGGGTGACTGTACAATCCCACCTCTGCCAGCCCTGGTCCCCAAGGGTTGATGGATGAGGGCATTGCTTGAGTACCTGGAGGTGTTGCTCTGCACCCCAGGCTGGCACACATGAGAAGCTCACCAGGGGCAGATCTCTCCCACCACTTGGCAAGACTCACCCACAGTGTCCAGGACAGGGCAGGTAGTGCACTGGTTTGCCCTGTGCCCATTCCAGGAGCTGGCAGAGCTGAAGTTCCGGGGCCGTGAGCTGAAAACCAAGGAGGAGGAGCTGGCAAAGGACAGAGAGCTGCAGGATGAGGCCTGGCAGGAGCTGAGGCTGGAGAAGGAGAAGGTGAAGGTGGCTGCGCAGCGTGTCCGGCAGCAGGAGGAGGAGGTGCAGAGCAGGGCCAAGGTGAGCACAGCAGCAAAGCTGGGAGGGTTCACAGCCCTCCCTAAGCCAGGAGTCCTAGTGCTGCCCTGGAAGGAAAATGAGGGGATGCAGAAAGGAGCCCTGCCCCAGAGCAGCAAGGGGCCCTGTCCTCAGGCTCTGCAGCCTCTCTGCCTTGCAGCTCTCATCCCAGAAGTACGAGGAGGGGGAGCGAGCGCTGCAGAAGGCTTGCAGGGTGGAAGGTGAGCACCAAAGCAGGCTGCAGGCCATGCAGCAGCACTTGGAGCAGCTGAGGCAGCAGGAACAGCATCTGCACCAGGCAAATACCCCCTCACCTTTCCTTCTTGGCCTGAGGCCACCGTGCTGAGGGCCTGAACCTTTGCCAACAGCTTCTCTCTTTCCCTTTCTCCTGGGGATGGGGCAGGTGCGGCTGAGCATGGCTCAGCAGAGGAGACAGCTTGAACAGCTACGTGAGGAGCTGCCCAACAACCCCATCATGCTGCTGACTGCAGACCAGGACCTCAGGGCCCCTGTGAACGACCTGTCCAGCACACTGTGTAAGGCTTTCTGCCTGCTGCCAATGGGTAGGGACATGGCTAGGGGGCAGCTGCACTTGTATTCTGCTCTTCAGGAGGCTTGGTATGTTGCTGAGGGCTCAGCTCTTTGTCCTTGGAAGGAGCTCAGTGGAGTTCTCTGTGGCAGGGCAGTACCAGGAGGGTGTAGAGGGAGCAGAAAGGGAGAGGCAGGTGGATTAAAGCCCGTTTGCATTGGGAGGTTGGGGAGGACCTTGCTGTGGGGACGTGCAGGCAGCAGGAAAAGGAATGCTGTTGTCTCTGTCTGCAGTTCCCCGGACGACAGCGGCACCACACAGTCGGGCTCTTGTTGCAGAGCCTCCAGCTACTGTCAGGGTGCTCCCTCAGCACAGCCCTGGGGCTGGCAGGGGCACCCTGGCCACAGCCAGCCCCACCGAGCTCTGTGCCACACTGCTGCTGCTGAATCTCAGGGCCCAACAGGTGAGGGGGGAGAGACTGGGGCTGGGAAAGGGGCTTGGAACCAGCTGGATGGGAGCAGGGCTGGGTGAAACCAAATTTGAGCCCAGCAGCCACAGGATGGGGTGTCTCCTAAGATCATTACTGAGCTGCTGGGCTGGGTGGGCTTGGAGAAGAGGACCTATCACACCTAGAGGAGTGATGCCAGAAGCAGGGAGAGGTGAACCTTCACAGCTTATCTGAGGTTCATGGACAACATCCTGGACCCAATGGTTTGCCCCTCTCCTCATCCCTGGGTGAGAGAAGCCATCTCCACTGGACTCTGGCTTTGTGATGCCCCTGTCCTCTCCCTTCAGCCCCCTGCTTCCCTGCTGGGTCCTTCCCCAGGCTGGGGTGCTCTTTAAGGCTTCTTCTATAGGATTTGGGATAACTCCCTCACCCAGTGACACCCTGGGCTGTGTGACTCCATTTGTGTAGCACTGCCTGACATCTATCCCGTCCTCCCTTTCTTCTCAGGACCATGATTTCCTAGAGAATGAGCAGTTCTTCCTGGAGAGCCTGAAGAAGGCATCCTATAACACTTCAACTCGGTCAGGCTGAGGGAAAGGGCAAGGTGGTCATCAGCACATCCCAATGGACACCATCAGCCAAACTACAGCCATGTCTCTAGCAAGTAATAAAGAACCTCAAACTCTCTTGTTTTGAAGATGCACATTCCCAACTACTGTAAATCCTCTCTATCAAGTCACCTGGAAGAAAAATTATTCCAATAGGGCCCTGAACAACAACAACAACAAGGCTTTCAACAAATTAAACAAGAGGTTGCTCAGGCAGTTGCCCTTGGGCCAGTCTGGACAGGACCAGATGTGAAAAATGTGCAGCTGGAGAGAATGGCCCTACCTGGAGCCTCTGGCAAGAAGCACGTGGGGAGGCTGGAGGCTGACCCCTTGGGGTTTGGAGCCAGGGATACAGAGGATCCAAGGCCCAATATACTCCATTAAGAAGGGGAGACTGGCAGCATATGATGGAGTTGAAGGTGCCTCAGAAAGAACTGGCATGGAAGCAGGACTCTTTTTAGCACCCTGATTGCCAGTGCTGGGCTGAATGTTCAAAGGGGAGGGTCTGCTCCCCACATGACACTACTGACGTGACATGGAGTGAGGGGATTGTGTACAGGAAACCCCAGTCACACTGGCATCCTGCAAGCAATCACCACCTGGCCAGAGGGTAAAGATGCACATCTAGCAAAGGCCACCTGCAGAGTCAATACTGAGGGGATCTGTCAGTCAAGCTGGCCCTACCCAATCAGAACTTCTGCAACCCTGTGGAAGGAGGTGAAGCCCCTGTAGTGCATATGAAGAATGTTAGGAAAGACAGGTTGAGTTAATCCTGCTTTGTGCAAAGGGAAACCCCCACAAGGGGTTGTTTTTGCTCAAGGGCTTGGGTGCACTTGGTGGGTGATGCAGAAGGATGGGTACCTTAGGGGGCATTTGATTTAGTGTGAGAACAGCCAGCTTTATCACAAGCACTTCAAGCAACAGCCTGTGGGTCTGTGGCTCTGATTCAATAAAGTGCCTCGTGTCTCCACGTTACTGTGACTCTGCTGTGCTGGGGTTCACCGCCTTTTCCTTCTTGAGCCTTTTTTTCTTGAAAGAAATGTGAACGTGGTGCTGGGCTTCACTTCCCCTCATAGAAACAGGGAATTGTCCCAGCCCTGGCCTCACCCTGCCCTGCCCAGCTCAGCACCTGAGCCCCACGCTGCGGAATCCCTCCATGTCGCGTCGGAAGGAAGACACGGGCACATAATGTGAGTGATCAGCGAGCTTCATTTATTAATCGTGCTTACTCAATATTTATACTCTAGTTAATTAACTCATACATAGAGCAAAGCTGAGCTCCTAATTGGTGCATGTACAAAGGATCAGTCCCTCCTGCTTTTCCCATACTTTTCTCACTGCAAAAACAACCTGTTACTGTATAATTGAAACAGTCAAAGATAGTGTGTCCTTGCCTCCCCAGCAGCTACACCGACGTTTAACACATTCCTCCTTAGCTGCTTTTTCTCATGCAACCATTTTCCCACACCTCCAGGGCTGGGCACTCCCCCCTCACTGGGGGAAACGTCCCTTCCCAGTCTGCTGCGCTCTGATAAGGAGTTAACAATCAAGCATTCCGCTTTACCATCAACTAAGGGCTGTAGGGGTTAACAATCATGCATTCTGCTTTACCATGAGCTAAGGGCTGTAAATTATGGCTTGTTTAGAATGTTTTCTTTTTTTCTTTGCTCCTGGCGAAGGCTCAAGAGCTTAACAACCTGTTCTGCACAACGTGTATGTGATCAAGGTGGTCCTTGAATATCATGTCTTGCACAGTGCTTGGGTGCTTGTTCAGTTAAATAAAACTGGTTAGGACTGGTGTTGCAGGTGTGGAAGAATGCCAGTACTGCCAGCTCAGCAAAACCGACTGAGGGGTGAAAAGTGCAACCTGAGGAAGACTTGCAGCCTTCCTCCAAAAGACCGACCACAGCCCACGCCATGGAGACCCCTGCCCAGCTCTGATCTGACCCTCTGCGCAAGCGCTGAGGAGATAAGGACTAATTAACATACGAGGCGAGGGGAGGCGGGGAGAGGGTGATGTGCTTGTGGGATAGTCATGATTTGGGGTGTATCAATATGACCATGTGACCCCTGGGGCCATGCACGCTTGGTGGGAGCACCCCCCGTGCATCTGGCGCCGCAATAAAGAATATCTTGCTACTGAAGAAATTATCACCCTCATTCTTTGAATCAGCTCCCTTCAGCGGGATCCAGCCTGGGCACGGAGGGGAAGGCAGGGCGGCCACGATTTTAGTTTCTAGTCAGGCTCCGCGCCGGACAGCCCCGTCGCTATGGCCTCGGCAGCCATTGCGGCCGTCGCTATGGTAACGGAGGGGTCCTTCCGCTGCGAAGGGCGCGCAACATGGCGGCGCCGCTGCTGAGCGCGGCCGTGTGCGGAGTCCGGGCGGCGCGGCGCTTCGGCACGGCCGGTGAGCCCCGGGCCGGGGCAGCCGCGCGGAGCAGGGGGTGGGGGGGCAGCGCTGGGACGCTTGGCTTCCCCCAGCGGGGCCGGTGACCGCCGCCCGGGCCCGCGCTGCGTGTGTGTCACGTCTCGCTCTCTCCGCTTGCAGCCGCGCTCTGCAAACGCGCCGCCCCGCTGGGGCCGATGCCCAACGAGGACATCGACGTCAGCAACTTGGAAGCGCTGGAAAAATACCGCAGTTTCGGCCGTTACTTCAGGCTGGCAGAGAAGGAGAGCAAGAAACCCCACTGGTGGAAAACGTACCGGCAGCACACCAACCCCCAGCCAGGTACCTGCGGGAGGAGCTGGGCCGTGTGGCGTTTTGTGGCTGGGAGGTCAGGGGAATGGTTTGTTGGGGTGACAGGTTTGCCCCCAAACCTGCTCTGTAAGGAGCTGATGAGGTGTTTTGGCTCTTTTCCGACGTAGAAGTCTTCAGGGGAAATGAGTAGCAGCTTTCTGGAAGGAGGAATGCTGGGCAGGAGCTGCTGAAAGGTGTGGAGCAGGGTAAAGAAGCGATTCCTTACAACATCAGTAGCATCAGAGAGCCAGGACCCTGAGCTTTAGACCTCATAAACACACTTTGGCTGCTCTCGTGAGCAGACCTCTGAGTCTGAGGGAGTGACGAGCTGAGGGCGAAAGGAGAGGAGGCAGAGGGGGGTGGAATCGAGTCTCTAATACCTTGAAGTTGGTGCCTCTTGCCTCACTCTCTGCTGTTTTGCAGGGAGGGTGTGTTTGGGTGTTTTAGACATTAAGGTTTTTTCACATACATAACTTTTCTCCTCCCTCTCTGAAGAGCCAAAGACTGACATCAGCCTGCCACGGGGGAAGCTACCCCGGGCAAAGGCCATCGCGGAGAGAAAGAAGATACTGAGGGAGAACCACCAGAATGCTGAGATGGAGAGAGCAGCCCGGCTCCGGACTGGTCTGTGCCCCACAGCACCTCCTGCCCCTCTGCCCCGGGTCCCCAGCTGCCTTCTGCACTGTTCCTCTCTCGTTCCCGTCTCCTTGCAGCACTGATTCCCCTCGAGGAGGTGCGAGCCGAGTGGGAGCAGACGAGCGGCCCGTTCCACAAGCAGCGCGTGGCGGAGCATTGCGGGGTGTTCCGGGACCTCTTCAAGGGGGCCACCTTCACCCCCTGGGTGCCCCTGAGGGTGGAATACAGCCAAGAAGATGAGCACATCGTGCCTGTCTACTATGGGAACATAGTGACTCCATCAGAGGTCTGTGAGGGCAGCTGTGAGCAGTCCCCACCCCATGGGAAGCCTGTGTCTTTCTGCCAGGTGCTTCTGTTTGGCCTCAGGTTGCACCAAGGGAGGTTGAGATTGGAGCTGAGGAAGAACTTTTTCCCTGAGGGAGTTGTCAGCCCCTGTGCCAGGCTGCCCAGGGAGGTGGGGGAGTCCCCAGCCCTGGAGCTATTGCAAAGCTGCATCGATTTGGTGCTGTGGGTTAGTGGTGGGTTTGGCAGTGTGAGGGAAGGGCTTGGACTTGATGATCTTAAAGGTCTTTTCCAATCAAAACAATTATATGATAGGCATTGTCCCTCCTGGGAGATTTCTTTTAGAAGGATATTTCCTCTGAGATTGGGAAAACATGAACAAAATATGCTTCTTGGACATGATAAAGACACAGCTTTGCCACAGAGTCATTGTCTGTTGGCCAGCTGAGCTCTAGGGGCTCTCTGTGGGGAGCAGGGTTGCTCAGTGATGTGGCCAGGCACGTTACAAGTTCATATTTGCCTTGGAAATGATGAGCTGGTCTTAATGGAGCCTGTTGTTTGAGTGATTCACATTCTCTTTATGTTGCTCTTTTAGGCTTCCAGTCCCCCTGCAGTGTCATATGAGGCAGAGAAAGGCTCCCTCTGGACTCTACTGCTCACAAATCCAGGTGAGCAGCAGCTTCTTTAAAAAGAACACCTTTAAACGGGGTTCTTTCTTCTCTGCTTTTGGTTCAGCTCCTGACTCTCGTGGTTGCACAGCCAGAGATGAGGTGGTATCTGCTAAGCAGGGACATACCACACATGCAGGAAAGACTGTAGTCTCCACAAATCTCTAGCAGTTGGAGGTGGGTCAGTGATGCAACAATGTCACAGTGTGGAAGAAAGAATTCCCTGACTCCTATCTTTTATTTACCCCCAAACTCTCTCTCCCTAGGTGGTCTGCCTGGCAGGTAGGCAGGCTGCTGCTGCTCTCACAAGGCATAGTAAAGGGAAGCAGCTGACTCAGAAATCTTTTTAATCATGGAATTTCATCTGTAGGGTTCTTTGCTCCTCATTTTAAGCTCAAGCTTATAAGAATCAGTTCTTTTTCCCCTGGGAAGGGAATGGTGGGAGCTCTCAGGCCTCTGTTAAAAGCAGGTCTGAGTGTACTCAGGGAGAGGTTGTTGCAAACACCAGCATGTCCCTGAGTCACCTTTCTCTGTTGTGTGCCTCTGCAGATGGACATTTGAGAGACACGGACTCGGAGTACCTCCACTGGCTGGTGTGAGTACTGCACCTCAGAGCTGCTCAGCTCAGCTTGGGGCCAGGCAGCAGAGCTTGGCAATAACCATTCACTGGGGCAGTTCTGTGGCTTTCTCTGCTGCTCCTGCTGTCAGCTTCTTTACCCCTGTGTTCTGACTCTTGCTGAAGTAGTTCCAACTGTTGCTGCTGTTCCTTTCTCTCCCATTGACAACAGGTTCCACTCTGTGTTTACTTGTCCAACAGAGTGTAAGTCATGTCAGAACACAGCACAGAGTGATTTGCAGTCCTGGCTGAATCTAAGGGGCCTGATGGAAGGAAATGGATGGATGCATAGTGAAACAAACTTCTTTGTGTTCAGGACAAACATCCCAGGCAATGACATCAAGTCTGGAAAGGAGATCTGCCACTACCTGCCCCCCTTCCCTGCCATGGGAACTGGCTACCACCGCTTCATCTTCCTCCTCTTCAAGCAAGACCACCCCATCGATTTCAGCGCCGATGTCCGCCCGCTGCCCTGGTAATTCAGACTATCCTGCTCTTGGGGCTTGGCTGTTGCTGCTTGTCGTGGTCACAGTCTGTTACTGCTGTAGGAGAGCAGTTTCTTTTAACCTGCAGGGTTGTTCAGGGCTGCTTTGTGTTTGTGTGACACCACAATCCCAGCGCTGCCAGCACTGCTGAGTCCTGTTGCTTTAAAACAGGCTACTAAGAAAGTGGTTTGCTCTGCCTGAGGCAGAAATGTGCTCAGAGCTGAAGAAGCTGGGAGGCTTTTTGTTGACTTGTTTTGAGGGTTTTTCACTTAACAAGTACCTAAAGGGTGAGTGTCAGGAGGATGGGAAGACACTTTTTCAGTAGTCCAGTGTCAGGACAAGGGGTGATGGACATGAGCTGGAACCCAAACAGTTCCACTTAAACACAAGGGAAATCCTCCGTGATCTGTAGGTGAGGGAGCCCTGGCCCAGGCTGCCCAGGGAGGGTGTGGAGGCTCCTTCTTGGGAGGCTTCCAAACCCACCTGGACACGTTTCTCTGCCCCCTGATGGAGCGGAACCTGCTTTAGCAGGGGCTTGGGCTGGATGAGCTCTAAAAGTCCCTTCCAACCCCTTACTATTCCCTAATTCTATGATTTCCTTTTCTGCTTCTGTTACAAAAGGCTCTGGGGTGATGGGGGGAAGTAGTTGCCTACCAGAGTGCTGCAGGAAAAGAAGCTCACCTCAGCTCTTGTGCTCGTGTCTCTTTTCCAGCCACAGCCTCAAGCTGAGAACCTTCAGCACCTTTGACTTCTACAGGAAGCACGAGGATGCCATGACCCCAGCTGGGCTGGCATTTTTCCAGAGCCAGTGGGACAGCTCTGTTACCTGGGTCTTCCATCAGCTCCTCAGTAAGAAGCACAGCCTGCAGGGATGCTGGGGGGGGGGACCTGTTTGAGGGTCAGGACGTGTCCCTGCGGGTACCACACAGGGTGGGTGGGCAAGCTGGGGCTGTAGGCTCTCGCTTGGGGCTGGCACTTGTGTGGGATCTGTGGTGGGGGCTGAGCCATCTGCTAACACTCCTTGTGGCCCCTTTTGCAGACATGAGGGAGCCCGTGTTTGAGTTCGTGCGGCCGCCTGTTTACCACCCTCCACAGCGGAAGTTCCCTCGCCACCAGCCCCTGAGGTACCTGGACAGATACAGAGACACCCAGGAGCCCACCTATGGCATTTACTAGGGCCACAGCCTCCTCTCCAGGTGCTCTGCAGCCCCGTGGCCCTGCCATACTCGTAGCTGTGCCTCTGGAGGGAAGTGGCAAAGGCTCAGCCCTGGGCTCACAAGCCCCCTGTGCTGGGTAGCTGAGGCCTTCAGTGCTGCCAGTTGGATGCTCTAAGGCTGCTTAAAGAGGACATTTGCAGATGAAAGTGAACCTATAGGCAGGCTGAAATCTTGCTGCTGATTCTGGAGCAGAGTGATGGGTAAGGGTGGGTGTGTGGAGTGCCCCTGGAGATGCTTCTCTGTAAGGATCACAGTTCTGCTTTTGCCTCTGTGTGGAACAAACAGAGCCAGGCCAGTCTGGATTTCTTCCTCTTGCAGTGTTGCTGCTCAGGTCTGCATCAGCTTTCATTTGTGCAGCCCTCTTAAAGAGATGAGTCAAATTAAACACAACACATTAAACAGTGCTGACAGAGCTGTTGTGATTGGGAAGAGCTGTGGGCAGAGCTGGGCAGCTCAGTAGGGCACAGGAGAGGAGGGCAGCCCTTCCCCTGCCCAGGGGCACCTTCCCCTCTAAGATGTTGTAGGGTGAGAAGAGTGTGACTTACAGCTGCCCAGGCTCAGCACTTGCAGAGCTGGCTTCCCCTGAGCACATGGGCCTTGTTCCCCTTTTGCTCACTCCCTCTGTGGATCACAGGAGCAAAGCAGAGCTGCTTGGGTTGGGGCAGACACACGGCAGTGGCCAGGCACTCTGCTGCTCCTGCTGCTCCACCCAAGCTGTGGAGAGACTTTCTGCTCTGCAGGGCACTTGGTGCATCCCCCTTCACATCCTTAAACCTCCAGACACCACCATGCTTTCGCTGTTGCAGCTCCCTGGTCCCAGCTCAGCTTCCCAATAACTTGTGGAGGTTTCTCCCTTCCTCAGGAACTGAAAACCTCCAGGAAACAACTGAGATGTCCTGAAATGCCCATGCTGCTGTGTCTTGGGCTTGTTACCAGCTATACTTGAGCCCCTTGAACTCTCCTCCTCCCACCCCAAAGGGTTCTGTACTCTTTTACTCGGGGTGGATTAGGTGGTGAGGTGAGCACAGGGGGAATGTGGGTGTCCTACAGGTCCAGACACACACAGGGCATGGAATGCCCCTCTCAGCTTTCAACAGTCAGAATTTGCAGATTCAGCCCAAATAAATGTTTTAGAGGACTGAAGCTATGCTGGGACAGGGAGTTGGGGCAGACCCCATGTCACCTCCTGAGCCTCTGACCCTGGTGCTGAGAGGGGACTGCTCTGCCCCTCTCTGCTCTCGGCTGCCTTGAGCATGTGTGTAAGTGATAGCACGTCTGTCAGGGGAAGGAGATAAGGGTTGGATGGGACAGTTGGCAGCTTTTTCTCCTGAAACTGAACTGTATGAAGGTGAGGTGAAGGTACATGGTGTATGGCCACCATGGTTTTCTGCAGGCTCCCACTGGAGCAAGGCCTCATTGCCCCGGTAGCATCATCCTTGTGTTTTGGAGTTTTGATGTGCAGGAGTGTTGCAAGGAACTTCCTAGGAGAAGGCATGGGAGCTGCGGGGGAGGCCTTGTGTAAACAGCAACAGTGTCAATCAGAAAGGTGCAAGGGCAGAATGTTGCCTTGGCTGGTTACGGGCCTGTGTCACAGCCCTTGTCACTGCAGAGGGAGATGATGTGGCTGCAGCAGCACTGGGTGCCCATCTCTGCTGGTTCCATGCTGGCAGACGCCAGGAGAGCTGCACTGAGATCTCTGTGCTCAAGGACCCAGCACTGGCAGAGGTGAGGATGCCACGAAGTTGCCTCAAAGGACTGAAAACATCCATTGCACATGTGCCCATGCAGATGCATTCAGAACAACATCTGTTGCTTCCACTCCTGTGTCTGCCTGTGCTGTCACTGTCACTGCAGCCTTTCATCCTCTCCACGGTCTCCTGCTGTGCCCTGCAGCCCTTCCAAGTCCCTGGGGACAGCTCCAACCTTCCCATGGTCTCCCCAGCGTCTGACACAGCTGCTGTGGCTGAGAGGGCACACACTGGGTGTCCGTTTAAGGGCACGGCTGGCTCAGAGCCCTGACCCGCCTCTGGGCTCGGCGTCACCAGCTCCTCCTCTGCACGCCTGACTTTCTGTTTCCCCGGCTGCCTCCATCGCCTCATTTCCCCCTTCGCTCCGGGCTGCGGGCAGGATGGCATCCCTTGGACTGGAGGAGAAGCTGGTTTGCTCCATCTGCCTGGAGCTGTTCAGGGTGCCCGTGACCTTACCCTGTGGGCACAACTTCTGCGAGCTCTGCATCAGCAACCACTGGCAGCGGCGACAGCAGGCGCCTGCTGGGGCAGACAAGGGCTACACCTGCCCAGACTGCCGCAGGGAGTTTGAGCGGTGCCCGGAGCTGAAGAAGAACGTCACCCTGTGCAGCGTGGTGGAGCTGGCACGGGAGGGTGAGGCACGAGCCCCGGGCATGGTGAGGGGTGAGGTGGCCCGTGGGGAGCTGTGCCCGCGGCACGGGCGCCCGCTGGAGCTGTACTGTGAGGAGGAGCAGCGCTGCGTCTGCTGCGTCTGCACTGCCCGGCAGTGCCAACAGCACCGGCGCCTGCTGCTCGAGGAGGAGCGTGCCAAGAAGCAGGTGGGGACAGGAGGTGACAGCATGGGGGGACAGGGGCAGCTCAGGCATGGCACGGTGACCACCTCTGCTGTCCTGCAGTGGGGATGTGCTCATGAGCCTCCGTGTGCTGAGCCCTCGTGTGCTGAGCTGTGCCCGGCCTCAACTGAACATACATAACAATAATTGATAGTTGAGGGTTGATAATGAACTGACCGTGAGCAGCAATGTGCTCTCGTGGGTAAAGAAGGCCAATGGCATCCTGGGATGCATCAACGAGAATGTGGCCAGCAGGTCAAGAGAGGTTTTTCTCCCCCTCTGCCCTGGTGAGGCCTCATCTGGAGTCCTGTGTCCAGTTCTGGGCTCCTCAGCTCAAGAGGCACAGGGAACTGCTGGAGCCAGTCCAGTACAGGGCTACAGAGGTGATCAGGGAACTGGAGCATCTTCCTTATGAGGAAAGGCTGCAGGAACTGGGGCTGTTTAGTCAAAGACACTGAGGGGGGATCTCATTAATAGTTACAAATATCTCACTGGTGGGTGTCAGGAGGCTGAGGCAGCACTTTTTTCTATGGTATCCAGCAACAGGACAAGGGGTGATGGGATGAAGCTGGAACCCAAAAAGTTCCATTTAAACACAAGAAAAAACTATTTCACTGTGAGGTGAGGGAGCCCTGGCCCAGGCTGCCCAGGGAGGGTGTGCAGGCTCCTTCTTTGGAGGTCTTCAACACCATCCTGGACCTGGGACTTGCTTCTGCAGGGGAGTTGGACTGAAAGATCTCAAAAGGTCCTTTCCAACCCCTACCATTCTGTGATTCTCTGATGTTGGTGCCTCCCATCACAGGCCCTTTTGCAAGAGTTCCTGGAAAAAAAACAGGAGGAATCAGAGAGGATTGAGAAGTGGATGCAGGAGCTGGAGGAGCAAACACAGAGCATCAAGGTAATGCTGCTGCTGCTGCCATGCTGGGCACGGGGGTGGGACTGCACTGGCTCTCACGACTCTTTCATGGCTCTTACCCACCCAGGACTCCTCAGAGCAGCTCAAATCGGTGATTGTGAGCAAATTCACTGTCCTAAGGAATTCCCTGGAGGATTTCCAGAGGCAGACGGTGACCAGGATTGAGAAAGAACAAACAGCAGCACTGGAGCAAGTGGGGGAGAACTGGAGCATCCTGAAGGACCATCTGGACAGCCTGGGCCAGCACAGGGAGAGGGCTCAGAGCCTGCTGGCCTGCCCTGACCACAGGACCTTCCTCCAGGTACTGGCACCTTTGGTGGAGGCAGAGACAGAGTCAACCTCTTCCCTGGAGAGAATCCTCACAGGAGTTGAGGGGCACCCTCAGCCCAGCCCAGGGATGTGATGGGGCTGTGGGGGAAGAGCTGCTTCTGGGGGTAGGAGTTTGTCATTGAAAAGTTAGGGAAGGCAATGCCAGATCACAGAGCAGTCTGTGCTGCCTGTAGGGCCATGGGAAGCATCTCCCACCCCCAAACCACTCAGCAAGGCCCTTCCACCACCAGCAAATCACAAAGTCCTGTGCCATGGTCCCTCTGCTCCCCACAGCCTCACATTCCCCCTAAGACTGTCCCTACAGTCACAGCTTGAGGGATGGAGCATGTGTGAGTGGGACTCGGAGCTGTGGTCCCCCCCCAGGCTGCTGCAAGGGTGTCTGCATTTCTGTCCACAGGAATTCCCTCTGCTCCCATCTCCAGAGAGCCCAGAGCCTCTACTCCCTGTGGAGTTTGATGTGGCCACTGTGATCAAACCTGTCACTGAGATCCTCACTGACATCTCCAGGCTCCTGCTGGAGGACCTGCGTGGCTCTGTGGCACCCCAAGCCCCTGACCCCATTGACCAAGGTAACTTTCTGCTTGCAGGGCTGTCCCAAAGGGCTTCAAGTCATCCTGAACCACAGCTTGGCCCAAGGCACTGTGCTGAGGTCACAGCTGCCAGACACAGGCGTTTGGGATGGGGACATGTATCCACTGTCCAGCAGATGGGTATCAAAGGGATGGGATGAACTGGGTGGCTTCCTTGTAGCTCCTCCTTGCTGGCAATGCTGAGCCAGCACGTGCCTGTTCCCAGGCTTGGATGTGACAGACTTCCTCCTCCTCTCATCAAAGCAGGGAAGGAACAAGTGTTTTGGTGGCATTTCTCAGACCTGTTGTCCTCATCCTCCACAGGCCCGGTGCAGCCCTGGGAGCTGGCAGGGAAGGTGATGGCCCCCATCCCTGAGTGTCAGCTCAGAGCTGAGCTTCTGAAAGGTGAGGAGCATGTAGGGGTCTGGAGGGGCAACACTTTGCTGAGGTCCTCAGCAAGCAGAGATTTCACCAAGCTGTGCACTTCCCTGGGAGGAAAGTGGTTGTGGCTGTAGGGACAGGACAAGGGCTCCTTCCCTGGCTCTCCTAATCCCTCTCCTGAAATGCAAAGAGTGTCCAGGGCTGTGGGACTCTGCATGGCCAGGAAATGGCTCCTTGGTGGGGTTAGTGGCACCTGGGAACATTTTCCCATGGAGCTTGGGACTGCCAGTAACCAGCACTGTGTCTGTTGCTGCCCTAGACCTTGCCCCATCTCCATCCTTTGCTTTTCAGCTGCCTTGGGTGTCTGCCCTGGGCAGGAATGCTGAGCCTGTTCCCAAATCCCCATGTTTGGAGACAGCACTTCCCAGAGGCTGGCAGGCAGCCCCCATGAGACGTGTCCTGGGCTGCCCAGCCACCCTGCACAGCCCAGCACTACTCTGGAGCACTCCCTGCAGCCCCTGGCTCTCAGGCAGGGATAGAGTCCCATTGCTGCACATCCCTTCATGTCCTCTTCCCTCCCCAGGCCCACCCTGCTCTGATTCCTTAGGGATTTCCTCCTTTTGCCATCTGCTCCCTCTTGGGAAGAGGGTTGGCTGATGTTGAGGGTGTGTTGGTCACATCACTCCTGCCAGGGAGGCAATCAGTGCCCATGGGACCTGTAAGGTTTCCTTCCATCAGGCCCCACAAAACATTCTCAATGCTGTTTACAGGAAAACAATGTTAATTTGGGCAGCAAGGGTGAGCCCAGAGTAGGTGACCTGGGGGGATGTTGCAGGAGGAAGGTGAAGTGCTGGTGGCTGGTGAGTGCCCATGGCATGAGGAGTTATTGCAGCCTGTGCTGAGGAGAGTAACTTCCCACGGGCAATATCGTGTTTACTCACTCCGTGCCTGGGGTTTCTCCCCCATGCTCAGGCTTTTTGCTCCTAAAACTAAGCACATCTCTCCCAAACAACCCCAGAGGTCCTGTTCCTTGCTGGCTGTGAGCTGGGCCGTGCAAGGACTGTGTGAAGCACCATGTCTCAGCCCTTTAACAGCTGTTTTGGGGCTGTTTCTCTTCCTCCTAGCAGCTGAGGGAGCAGGCAGGTATCACATCTCACCCCACTCCCCCTCCAAACACCCTCTGACTTACTCCCTCTCATTTTGGCAGCCAGCCCTGTGCAGTCCGAGCCCCATCCCCACTGAGGTGAATCACACCAAGGGTGGGAGGGTCTGACCCAACATTTCAGCCCCGTCTCTGCCTTTGCTCTTCCCAGATCACCGCAACCTGACCTTCAACCCTGACACCGCCAACAAGTACCTGGAGCTGTCAAAGGGGAACCGGCGGGTGAGGCACAGCCCCAGCCCCAGCCCCAGGTGGCAGGAGCAGGGCCCTCGCTTCCAGCCCTGGCAAGTGCTGTGCACACAGGCTTACAGCCACGGCCACCACTACTGGGAGGTGAATATCTCCAGCCACATGGTCATCCTGGGGGTGACCTACCCAGGGCTGCCCCGGGAGCAGCAGCAGGGCCACACCTTCAACATCGGGCTGGATGGGGGCTCGTGGGGGCTGCAGGTGAGGGAGGATGGCTACCTGGCCTGGCACCAGGGCCGGCCTGAGAAGATCCAGGGCCAGCTCTATAAGGACCTGGGGGTCAGCCTGGATTACAGCAAAGGGCTCCTCTCCTTCTATGGCCTCGGGGAGCGGACACAGCTCATCCACTCCTTCCACAACGTGTTCACGGAGCCGCTCTACCCCGTCTTCTGGCTGTGTGAGGGGCGAGTGGTGACGCTGCGCTGCAGGGACTGAGGCAGAGCCCCTGGGTTGCTCTGCTGGCCAGGGGGGCACGTCCCAGACCTGTGGCAAGGCCTGGACCTGTGGCAAGTCCCAAGCTGATTCTGTAGCCAAGCTGCAGCCAAGGGCTGGTGCAGTTTGGGCCCCTGGTGCTGAAGCAGGAGTGGGGTGCAGTGTTTTTAACAAGAGCTGATGAGGACAGATGAGCAGATCAACCCACCTTGATCTGCACATGCAGATGTCATGCTGGTGACAGAGCTGGGAAGGGATGTAGGGCTACTGGCCATGCCCTGGCCTGGGGATGAAGCCACTGGTCACTGTGGGGATGTGCAGGTGCCTGTCACTGCAGCAGAGTGAGGGATGGGGAGAGGGAGGTGCAAGAATTAGGGTTTTCCCCTTTCTCCCATCCTGGACAAACCTCCCAAGCCTGGGGGAGATCTAGGGAGGAAGGGGAACCCCAGAGGGGGCTGCTGCAGCCTTGGGGTACTGTGAAGCAATGCCAAGGGGTCTCTATGCTCCACTTGCCCCCCATGCAGGCAGATTCTGCTCCCCCAGCCCCTCCCCAACCCCTCTTGTGGCTCTTGGACATGGCAGAGCAGCTTTTTGGGGTACCATGCTGCAGTTGCTCTTTGTACAAATCTGCTTTTCACAATAAAGCTTTATTTTCTCACTAGTTTGATCTCAGTGCTAGTGGGAGCTGTTGGACCTGGCAGCACTGAGGGGGTGATCTGGGCAGGGCCTCATCCTGCCCCACTGTGGGGCCAGCAGCAGAGACCAGCCCCACGTAGTGACCAACTGGCAACAGGACTAGAAAGTGTTTTATTTACAGTACAACTGTGACAAGGAAACCTGCTTTCCCATGGCTCTGCCCCAAGGCTGGTCTGGCACAGAAGAAGCTTTGATTGAAGCTTTTCCAAGGGTGAGTCTGCAGGTCCAGCATCTCCCCCTCTTCCCATGGGGATGCTGGTGAGGACTGATGGAGCCAAACTGTGCGCTGGGTTCAAAGGTGCTGGGAACTGCAGGCAAATGCGTGGGGAATGAGTCATATCAGCTTGTTTCCTATTAGGGAAAATAGACCTAAAAAGATCAATCCCCCTCTTCAAGGGCAGATGGGATTGGCCTTGCAGTGCTTCCTCCTTCACTCCACACGTCCCTGCTCCTCCAGGCCCTGTCCTTGGGTGGGACCTTGGGCCAGCACAGACCTGGGAACCATCCCAGCCAAAACATTGCCTGTGTACCCTGCACAGGAGGTGTCCAGAGATCGCCTGTTTAGCAGGCAGATGATCACACCAAAAGCACTTTGGTGTCTTTCCAGCCTTGTCCTTTCACAAGGCAAGAGGGCACAGAGAATGAGCCAGGACCTGAGCACTGCATCGCTTTGTGGCCACAGGAACAGCTGAGATGGGCCATGGGTAGGAAAACACCTGCACTGTGTACTGAGGGAGTGCTCAGGACCCTCCATGTGGCCCCAGGACAGAGAGCAGCTCCTGGGGAACAATGAGATGGTAACAGGTCCTGAGGCAGCAGATCCTGGGGGTCAGAGCGTGCTTGAGATGGGCAGGAGCCCCCTTGGAGGTGATTGGAATAGGCTGACATCAGCTTCCCTGGGCAGGAGATTTGGGGAGGGGTGCAGCAGCCACTCCTGGAGACAGCAGGACTCCTGAGAGGGTCCAGATCTCAGGGGGACCGATCCTTTAGGAGGTAGTTGACCCGTGGTGGGGGGCAGTAGCTCCTCAGCAGGATGGCATCCCCCCGGGGCAAGATCTCCCAGAAGGAGATGCCTGGGAGAGGGACCATCTGCCCGGTGGGGAGAGGAGCAGATCCAGGGGGGGCTGCGGGTGTTTGGGGACCAAGTCCCGGGGGATGCAGGGGAGGGTGTCGGCCCCCCGGGAAGCAGCAGCATCAGCAGCGGCTCCGGGGGCGGGGAGGAGGAGCGGGCAGGCGGAGCTCGGAGACCATCCGCCCGCCTCCCTCCGGGGCAGGGGCAGGGGCCGGGGCCGGGGCCGACTGCTCGGGGCTCTGAGGGATGGAGACGGCGCCCGGGAGCGCCCCGCCGTCCTCCGCCGAGGGGTCGCGCTTGGTCTTGGCGGCTCCGGGGCTGCCGGACGGTCCTTTCGGTTGCCCGATCTGCCTCGATCTCCTGAAAGACCCGGTGACGGTACCGTGCGGGCACAACTTCTGCGAGGGCTGCCTGCGGGCGCTGCGCCAGCGGCCGGGCCCCCCCGACGGCAGCGGCGCGGCGGGCGGGGCGGTGCGCTGCCCGCTCTGCCAGGAGCCCGTCCCCGCAGCTTTGCGGCTCCGCAAGAACCGCGCCCTTTGCGAGGTTCTGCCCTTGTTGGCTGCCGCCGCCGCTTCTTCCCCCCCATCCCCGGCCGCTTCGTCCCCTATGGCCCCGGGAGCAGAAAAGGTTGAGCAGGAGGAGGAGGAGGAGGATGCTGCGGGGGAGGAAGGAGCGGCGGTGCTGTGCGACGTGTGCCCGGCGGGCTCGAGGGTAGCGGCGACGCGGTCGTGCCTGGTTTGCTTGGCCTCTTTCTGCGAAGCTCACCTGGAGCCGCACCGCCGTGCCCCCGCGTTCCGCGCACACCGCCTGGTCTCGCCGCTGCGGCGGCTGGAGGAGGGTCTGTGCCCGCGGCACCTCCAGCCCCTCGACGGCTTCTGCCGGGCCGAGCAGACCTGCGTCTGTGCCCGCTGCCGCGCACACGAGCATCGCTCCCACGACGTGGTGCCCCTCGAGCGGGAGCGGGAGCTCAAAGAGGTGCGTGGGGTGCGGGGGACGGGAGGGAGTGGGGGCTTTGCGGGGGGGGGAGGGTCCCCACACAGAGATGGACCCGGCAGGGGATGTGCTGGGGAGGGAGCTGCACGCGGGACCTAATCCTGGCGTGGAGGTGTCCATGTGGGGTGCTGTGCCGGAGGGGCATCTGGGGTGGGGTTCGGTGCAGCACCCACGGCCCCACGGGGCACCTCATCCCTACAGAAGGGTGTGGGATGTGCAGGGGTGGCACTGGTGGGACCCCCCTGTGTGGGGTGTGTGCTGCGGCCCTGTCCCCACAGGGGACCCCGCGCTGGCACAGAGGGACGGGATGCTGTGCCATCAGGGCATCCAGCAGAGAAGGGACAGGACCGGCATTAGGGGCAGAGGCGCTGCCCTCCGGGGCCCTGGGGCTCACTCCCGCTGTGGGGCCAACCTCGCGATCCCCGTGGGTGTAGGGCTGCGGCTGAGGACACCCCGCAGAGGCCTCCCCCGCGGTCACGGGGCTCCCGCTTTCTCCGTCTGGTTCCCACAGCGTGGCCAAGGCGGTTTGTGTCGGCGCTGGCCGCCCCCGCTCCCGCTCCACCGCCCCTTTGTGTCCCGGCCGTTTGGCAGAGGGTTTTTTTTCCATCACTCCCATTCCCAGATGCAGCTGAGTCACCTCCTGAATTCACACCCCCCAGCTTCCCCGGGAGCTCGGCACAGTCCCGGCCACTGTTGCCTCGGGTGCGTGGGGTCTCTGCGGGGTGCAGGCAGCCGGGAGCCCGCGGGGCTCCTGGCGCGGTGACATCCCCGTGGGGATCTTGTTGGGGTTTGCTTTGCCCAGGGGACAGCCCGAGGGCTGCAGCCACGCTGGCAAGGAGCAAAGCGGCAGCCCCGAGCCAGCTCCCACTCCCTCACAGCACTTGGGGCTGCAGGAAAACCCTTTTGTCGTCGTTATTACTCATCGGGTGCCCGAAAATAGCGCGTGTGAGCTCAGCCCCGAGGAGCCGTCGAGGCTCGTCAGGCGCCGCTTCCCCATGGAAAGCGGCCGGTACCCCGCGGGGGGCTGAGCACCGGGAGAAGGGTAATTGCGATGCCCTCCTGGAGCGAGGGGCTGAGCATCGGAGCAGGGAGGGGGAGCTGCAATGCCCTCCAGGCTCCCGAGGGACTGTCGTTGTGATGGGCAACGGCTGGTGAACAATAGCGCGTCAGGAAACCGCGGTGGGCCGGCGCTTCCTCTGCAGCCACGCAGCACCCCGTGCTCCTGAGCTGCTTTGCTCCAGTCCTAACGAGAAACCTCCAGGAGACTCAGGGCTGCGGTTCTGAGTGCTCCAGAGCTGCCTTTTGGCTTCTGCAGCAGCCCTAGGAGGGGTTTTCCTAGCTTTGGGATAGGTCACAAAGCTGCGATCGCTGAACAATGATTATACTGTTGGTTTCTGCTGAGACCGGAGTGAGGAGTGTGGAGCTGGGTACAAACCTTTGCAGCCTGAGCCTGGCTACTCCTTTCACTGTCCCAGATGAGTGAGCTGCAGGTTGGATGGTGCAGGGCAGAAAACCAGAAAAACAACTCGTGAGTCCCCTTGCACCCTTCACCCAAAGTAAAGTCACAGTCAGAGAGAGGGCTTTGGGGTTGAACTTCGGGAGAGGCTGTGGGTTGGACTTAGCGAGAGTGCCTCGCTACTGCCAGGACTGGAGGGGCAGAGCTCAGTGTTTGTCCTTGGTGTCTGCAGGCCCAGCAACCCAAATTCCTCAGTGATGTGGAGAACGAGCTGGAGGAGCTGGCGGTCACCATCGCACAGGCCAAGAAGATGGTGGAGCTCATTAAGGTGACTGTGATGGCTTCACTCCAGTAACGCGGCTCTGCTGGGTGGGGAGCAGAGGTGAAGGAGCCATGAGCTCTTGGGCTGTGTGGGGTGTCAGAGATGATGTTCACAGGGGAACAAATGCCTCATAGAACGGGTGACCCTGGCCTGAGGATCCTCGTTTCTCATCTCTGACAACTCTCATGACATCTCCAGTTGCTTTTGTTTGCAACTTGGAACAGGGCAAAGACCATGCCAGGGCATCTGCTGGCTCTGGGACCTTCTCTCTCCAGGCTCATGGGGTTTTGGTCCCCTTTGGCCCTTGTGCAAACGTGTCACTTCACTGTCTGGGGACACGAGATGTGCTGGAGCAGTATTGGCTGTGCCCAGCCAGGCCCCTCAGCACCTGGGCTGTAAAGAGCAATTGGGTGAAGGGGATAACAAGATATCAGAGGGACTCTGCAGAGCTGAGAACTGGGTGCTGAGCAGGGAACAAGGGTATTACCCCCCACTCTCACCTATGGGAGGTGACCTTGAGCCCTCTGTCCTGCTCTCAGGGTGCCGCTGCGAAGGAGAGGGAAAGAGTTGAGAAGTTCTTTGCAGAAGCCTCCAAGGTGCTGGCGACCTTCCAGAAAGAGGTGACTGGCTTCCTCGAGGATGGGGAGCGCTCCATGCTGGGAGAGGCTGAGGCTGATCTGCGCTGGAAGGAGGAGAGACGAGCCAAGCTGGCCCAGTGCAAGCAAAACCTGGAGAACGTCCCCAGCACCGACACCATCTACTTCCTCCAGGTGCCTGGGGGAGGAATGAGCTGAGAAGGAGCAGATAGTGCTGCCATTTGGGGTTTTGTCCCATTTCATGTGGAGCTGGGTGCCAGGAGCCCTGGGATGGGAAGGCTGCAGAGTCTCACTTCTTTTGGCACAGTCTTTTCCCTTCCCCACTCCTGAGGGGATGGGCCAGTCGAGGCTTTCTCCTCCATCACCCCCACCTCCATCCTGGCTGTGGCTCAGGAGCTGATGCGCTGCCCAGCCTGGGTATCTCAGTGTGGGGTAGGACACAGCTTGGGGTGTCCCACTACCCCTCTTCAACATCCCTCCCCACCCCAGCAGCCCAGCAAGAAGAGACCTTTTAGGGAGGAGGTGCTGCTGCCTGCGAGGTGGGCATGGTCTGGGTCCAGGTTTGAAAGGGAATGAGGAGAAGATGCCAGGAACACGTGGCTGGGAAAGTTCTCTCCTCCCTCATGCAAAGCTGTCCTTGGGCCAAGTCCTGTGAGCTGCCAGTTCCCAAATCCTCCAGGGCAGGGTGGGGCTGTGGAACAAGAGACAATTTGGGCTTGTTTGAAACCTCCTCTGAAACTCTGATTTTCTGGCTCAGGAATTTCAGGCCTTAAAAGTAGCCATGGAAGAAAACATCTCCCCAGCTCTGAGCTTCCAGAATGAGCTGAACTTCACCAAATGCACCCAGGCTGTGTGTGCCGTGAAGGATGCGCTGGCTGCTACCTGCAAAAACCAGTGGGACCACTTGCAGGGGAAAGGCATCGATGGGCTGAGTTTCCAGGAGATGGAAGAAGGTTTGTGTTCACCCAGCCCCTCTGCCTGGAGCTCACCCCATTACCCTCCATCCTCCCTGTGTGGGTGGGAGATGGCAGCAGGCTCCGTGGCTCCTGTGAGCGCTGGCCCCTGTCCCGCCAGCCCTGGAAGCCGTTTCCCTGCCCGTTGCACAATCCCTGTCTGGGCTCACGCCTCCTCCTTGAGGTTTGATGGATTTTTCCACGGAGACCAGAGACTGGAGAGGCAACAAACAGCCTGGGAGTTAGGCAGGGCCCTGTGGGAGGGGGCAAGTAGCCAAAGTGGCCTCCCATGAAAGGGGACTCTTTCTTCCCAGGACAGATGATCCTCTTGGTGGGACAGACTGTGGGCTCCCAAACCTGCCAGCCTTAGCCACCGTGGCAGCTTTCTCCTGTGCTCTCTCATTTAGCCTGAGCTAAACTCTCCTCTCTCTCATTTCCTTCTATGCCCACAGGATGCAGCCAGTTCCTTGCCCCCCCTGCCCATCTCCCTGGGGTGACAGAGGTGGCATTTGTCTTCCCCTGTGTGTAAGCCAGCTGGGGCTCGAGGGCTGCAGGGGACCATCTAGGGGTGATGCTCCAATAACACCCTTGGTTGTGGGTTGTTTTGCTGATGTCAAACCCTTCTGTCCCTCTCTCTGCAGCTGAGCCCCGTTTTCCAGACAAGTCCAACAATCCTGCTTACCTGGAGAGCCGTGACTACTTCCTGAAGTGTAAGTGAGGCACTTTGCTTTCACAGCTGTTGCTAAGGTCCATCTGCCCTTTCCTCTCTCCTTGTCCACTGGCTCCTTCCCTGGTCCTGAGCCAATTGGCAGGAGCTGCCACCAGAGCAAATATTGCTCAGCTCAGGAGGAAGCCTCTTTGCTTTCCTGACAACAGTCATCATCTGGTTAGGTGATACTGTATTCCCTTTGTTTGTGGTTCTGCTGGCCCCGCTGCCAGGGAGGCTGCAGATGGACTGTGTCACTTCTGCTGCCTTCCAGCCCTTGACAGAATGGATCCTCTGTTAAATTAGATCAGAGTTTGTGCATATGCCTTGTTTGCCTGAGAGCAGTGATCTGGTGAGGGTCAGTGTCAGCAAACAGAGGAATAATTCAGTGGCTGAGCAGAGACAGAAGAGGCTGAGGCTGGAGGATACAAGGCTGGGGCTGGGCTCCAACAGCTTCCATGACCCCCACACAGGGGTGTGGGGTCACCTATAGAGATGTATCACAGACTGGAGCATCTTTCTTATGAGAAAAGGCTGTGGGACCTGGGGTTGTTCAGTCTGGAGAAGAGAAGGTTGAGGGGGGACCTCATCAACACTTGTAAGTACCCAAAAGGGTGTGTGTCAGCAGGATGGGGTGATGTTTTTGTTTGTAGTGCCCAGTGACAGCACAAGGGGTGATGGACATGGGCTGGAACACAAACAGTTCCACTGAAACACAAGGAGAAGCTCCTTTGGTGCTGAGGTGAGGGAGCCCTGGCCCAGGCTGCCCAGGGAGGGTGTGGAGGCTACTTCTTGGGAGGTTTCCAACCCCACCTGGACATGTTCCTGTGCCCCTGCTCGAGGGGAACCTGCTTTAGCAGGGGTTGGGCTGGATGAGCTCTGCAGGGCCCTTCCCACGCCCACCACTCTCTGATTCTACAGCTGCCTTTCCTATCTGTGTTTTATAGACTCTGTGATGATGTGGGGAAGTAGTTGCCTGCCAGGGTGCTGCAGGAAGAGATTCATCTCAGCTCTTGTACTTGTGTCTTGTTTCCAGCCACAGCCTCAAGCATATGAAATGTTTCTACTAGTGCTCTGTCAGGTTTGAATGTCTAGAGACAGGCAATGGAGCTGGGGAAGGGTCTGGAGCACAAGTCCTATGAGGAGGGGCTGAAGGAATGGGGTTGTTTAGCTTGGAGAAAAGGAGACTGAGGGGAGACACGAGCACTCTCTGCAATGACCTGAATGGGTGATGGAACAAGAGGAAAAGGCCTTGAGTTGCACCAGAGGAGCTTTAGATTGGAGCTGAGGAAGAACTTTTTACCTGGGAGATGGGGGAGTTCCCATCCCTGGAGCTATTGCAAAGCCGTGGAGCTGAGGTGCTGAGGGCTGTGGGGTAGTGGTGGGCTGGGCAGGGTGAGAGGACGGGTTGGACTTGATCTTAAAGGTCTTCTCCAACCAAAACGATTGTGTGATTCTATGATTCTAATTGCTGAAGGCTGGAGCAGGTGATCAGAACAGGGAGGGGTGGGGGAGGTTTCCTCCTGTTTCCCTCTTCCTCCTCATATTTCCTTCTTGTCCAACACAGTTGCCTTCATCATTGACCTGGACAGTGACACGGCTGACAAGTTCATCCAGCTGTTTGGCACTAAAGGTGCCAAGCGAGTGCTGTGCCCCATCCCCTACCCAGAGAGCCCGACCCGCTTCATCAACTGCGAGCAGGTGCTGGGTGTGAACCTCATGAACCGGGGCAACTACTACTGGGAGGTGGAGATCATCGATGGCTGGGTGAGCATCGGGGTCATCGCAGAGGACTTCGACCCCCAGGGCTCCTACAACCACGGGCGCCTGGGCCGCAACGAGAGGTCCTGCTGCCTGCAGTGGAACGGGGAGAACTACGTGGCCTGGTTCGGTGGCTTCGAATCCGTCGTCCAGCAGCCGTTCTTCCACACAATCGGGGTCTTCTTGGAGTATTCAGAGAAGGCCCTGACCTTCTACGGAGTCAAGGACTCCAAGATGACCTGCCTGCAGCAGTTCAAGGTCTCCCATTTTGCCAAGGGTCAGTTCGACCCATTCCAGAACAAGATCAACCACCAGTTTGCCTCCCTTTTCTTGTGCAAGCTCAAACCGGCTTTCTTCCTGGAGAGTGTTGATGCCCACCTGCAGATCGGGCCGCTGAAGAAAGATTGTGTGTCGGTGCTGAAGCGCAGGTAACTCAGAGCGCTCAGAGCGGGCAAGCCCTCCTAAGCCTCTCCTGCAGCGGACTGCTGCCATCACAGCTTCTTCTTGGCAGCACCGTGTTTCTCTGTGGCAGCCCTCCCTTCTCACTCTGTGCTGGTGGTGGTGGTGGTGGCCCAGGGGTGGATGAAGCCGTCTGATGGGCAGAGCCATGGGCTGGGAGCCAGGAGAGAGCTGGATCCCTGTGCCACTTCCCTCACTGGGCTGCTGAGATAACTTAGGCGAGTCTCTGTGCTTCTGCTTGCCTCTCTGTTTCCCTTTCTGGATGTCAGGGACTATGATACAGCCTTTCTTGGTAAAGTGCATTGCTCAGGACAAGTGCCACATAAATTTGAAGCATTATCTTGGGCAGCTGCCAGGCTGCCTGGTCCCTCTCCTTAATATCTGCTCACACTGCCCTAGTGACTTGCACAGATCATAGAATCATGGAATAGTAAGTGTTGGAAGGGATCTCTAGAGCTCCTTCAGCCCCAGCCCCTGCTAAAGCAGCTTCCCCTCAAGCAGGGGGCACAGGAATGTGTCCAGGTGGGTTTGGAAACCTCCCAAGAAGGAGCCTCCACACCCTCCCTGGGCAGCCTGTGCCAGGGCTCTCCCACCTTAGCACCAAAGGAGTTTCTCCTTCTGTTCCAGCAGAACTGTTTGTGTTCCAACTCATGTCCATTCCTCCTGGTCCTGTCTCTGTAGAAACAGGAAAGTGGCACCCCCTCCTCCTGACACCCACCCTTTAGGTACTTATAAATGCTGATGAGTTCCCCCTTCAGTTTTCTCCAGGTTAAACAGCTCCTGGTCTGGTAGCCTTTCCTCATAAGGAAGATGTTCCAGTCCCCTGATCATCTTTGTAGCCCTAAATGCTCCACTTTGTGCCTTATCTCAGTCTCTGTGTCACTGCTGCTGCTTTAAAATGCTGGCTCATTGACACCTTCCAAGTGCTCCTTAGGAAGTGCCTCTGAAGTAGCAAACCCAGCACAGGCTGGGCCATCTCCACAGCAGATGTGGAGGCTTCCCCTGTGTCCCATCACTGCTGTGCCTTGGCGAGGGAGGGCAGGGTGCTGCAGGGCAGGAGGGGATGCAGAGGAGCCCACCTGGTTGCAGAGGCCCTGCAATATCTCTCCTTGCACACCTCACCCTCTGTTAGTGCTGCAGGAATGACGTTGCCCTCACTCAAAGGCTGCTTTGTGGCCAGGCTCATTTGGGAAAAACCACGTCCCCACCACAGGCAAAAATCCCAGCTGGGAGAGGGGAGGAAGCTCCTGCCCAGAAGCAGCAGCACCATTCCTGCCTTGAGATGTCAAAGCCAATGGCACATAACAGTTTTGAGGATGTGCTTTTAGTAACTGTGTTCCTCAGGAACTGCTTGCCAAAGCTTTAACAGTCAGATTTCCCCCTGCACTTTTGATGATCCTACTATATTAGGGCTTTTTAATACTGTTTGAATCCCAATTTTTAAAGTATCCTGGGCAGACTTGAGCTGTGAATGTACCCCTTAGCTTAGAGAGAGTGTTTTTAAGTGCCAAAGAGGTGCTGAGAATACGTCCCAGGGGCACATGATGCGTTTCAGGGAGAGCTGTGAGTGCATCAATAAAAGGTGCAGCATCAATCAGTTACAACATAACATTTTAGACTCTGCCAATAAGTAACAATTAACAAAAAACTTACTTTCAAGCCAGTGCCCTGACCGGGAAAGGTGAAAACTTGAGGCTAAGAGCCAAAACTGCCAGTTCACGTGTCCTAAGGGAGCTTTTCCAGTAGGAAAACACAGAAGTGCTGCCTGTGAGGGCAGGACAGTGCAGGCCCTGTCTCAGCACAGTGTGCCTTTCCACAAGTTTATTTTTCCTGGGATTAGTTTGCTACCTACCTCCCAAAGCTTGCTTAACAGGATCATAGTGCTCTGTAATATATATACCTAGAGAAGAAATGTACTGGGTCAGGTCTGGTTGGCGTGAGTGAGTCAGTGACGACGCATCAGCGCTCAACAGGGATGGAAAATGGCCCGTTTAGCTAAATATATGAAATATAGAGATATATATTCCCTAAAGGATAAGCTGGAAAGCACAGTGGTATATTCAAAGGGAGGCAATGGAAAAAAAAATGAATGTGAATAAAAAAAGCAGCCACAAATCCCAGAGGTTTAAAGTTAAAGCCATGTTTACATAAACACTGAGGCTTAAAGAGCTCCTTTACTGTAAGTCGTTGGCCAGCACTGACAGTTCCTGCTGGTCCCCAGCAAATGGCCACGTGTGGGCTCTCCTTGGAGTGGCTGAAGGGCTCAAATGCAGCCCCTCCTGCCCAGGGCAGGGCTGGTGAGATGGTGTGGGAGGGTGACTGTTGGGATGTGTTTGCAAATCCCTTCTCCTCCTCCTCCTCATGTGGTGGGAAAAGCGGAGGTGGGGCTTCTAGAGGGAAATGTTGGGATGAAATCTTGGCCTTCCCTAGTCAGTGGGAATGCTGTCTGGACTTCTGTCCAGAAGGGAAGTCACTCCCCGTGTCCTGAGCTCCTGCCTCAAAACCTCTTTGTTTCCCTCACTCCAGTCGCTCTGCGGCACAACTCGGCCTTTGTGCGAGACGTCAGCGGTGACACTGCACAGTGCTGACACTGGAGGGAACTCCCTATCACAAATTCTTTTCCAGATAAGAAGGGTAGAGACGTGCAACAAGCCACACATGGTCATGTCCCAAGAGGAAGCTTAACCTTGATCTCTGCTGTGTGCCCACAGGGAGAGATATCACATGTGAGATCCCATCTCGGCTCTGATTGGGCCTTAGATCTCTCTATCACAGAATGATAGAGTCATTTGGTTGGAAAAGATCTTTAAGATCAAGTCCAACCACTCACCTCACACTGCCCACCACTAAACCATGGCCCACAGCACCTCATCTTTTAAATCCCTCCAGGAGTGGGGACTCTCCCATCCCCCTGGCAAGACCATTCCAGAGTCTAACAACCCTCTGGGTGAAAAAGTTCTTCCTAATCTCCAGTCTAAACCTGCTCTGGTGCAACTTGATTGAGCCCATTTCCTCTTGTCCTATCATTCTTAACTGGAGAGAAGAGACCGATTCCACCTCACTATGTCTCCCTTCAGCTTCTGCAGACTGAACACCCCCATTCCCTCAGCTGCTCTCCCTCAGACTTGTGCTGCAGCCCCTTCCCCAGCTCCGGTGCCTGGCTCTGGCCATGATCCAGCCCTTCAGTGTCCTTGTAGTGAGAGACCCAAAATCAGAGTATTTGAGGTGCAGCCTCACCAGTGCCCAGTACAGGGGGACAATCACTTCCCTGGTCCTGCTGGTCACACTGATGCAAGCCAGGATTTACTCAGGCAAAGCTCCCACTGTTCACAGCGAGGAGTTTTTGCCAGAGTAAATGCAACAGATCTGGGCCTTTGCCCCGCTTCATTTTGCTGTAGGCGGCTTGATTGCTCCGTGGGGAAGTCCATGCTTAAGCCACACATCCCTCCCTTCTCTGGATTGTCCAGTGCACAGACAGAAGTCTCTGAACTCCCTTCAGGGTTTGAGATGTTCCAGAGGGATCCTATGTCTTCCCCTTTCCTTCCTGTAACCACATGGGAGCAGCTCAGGAAGAGAGATCTGCTGTTTGGACTCAGTTTCTGGTTGTGCTGCTGCTTTTGCTTAATTCAACTCTGCCTGAGAGCTGGAATGTGGATACATGGCTTTGCAGGGGGTTTTGAGGGCTCCTGGAGATGCAACACAGTTGCTACCCAACCCTCCCCTTCCTGCTGCTTACTTTTATCTTGCTTAGAAGCTCTAAAAATCCTTGTGGAATTAGGGCATAAAGCAAGTTCTGACTGATTTAAGATAGGAGCATATTCCCCCTGGAGGTGTTGGATCTGTGTTTGCTTTGTGTTGCCAATAATTTGGGGTGTAAACTGGAATGATTAGGAAACATGCACCACGCCAGCTCTGCTCCACTGATTTTGCTGCAAACAAAGGGCTAAATGTGGAGTGCAGTGAGCTTAGATGGACAGATAAGACTTGGCAATTTGAACAGCTTTTCCTTGTTCCCTTGTTTCTGCTGTCACAGAGTGTTCCTCTTTTTAATTGGGATTTTTAAGATCTAGCTGCTGTAGAGTATTTTACAGTGTGTGAAAAATAAACCTGTAACAGAATAATATAATGATGTTAGAGACCATGGTTTGCCATTAAATGCTGTAGAGACATCGCTCCGGGCTGTCTTTCCTTTAAATACCACATTGTTAAGAGTTGTCTCATTATCTCATGTTTCTTTTTCTGTGTCCTGTACATCCGCTGTGAAATAACAACAGGTTTTATTTTCCAAGTGAGTCTCAGGGAGTTGTGCCCAAAGACACATTTTTTATTGCTCCACTGCAGGAGGAGCGGAAGAATCCTAAAATCCAACAACAATATTGTCACTCCTGGCTCCTTTGAAACAATGACTTGGCTCCTTTCTTTCTTCTACCTCTGTCCTCAGCTTAGAAATAACAAAGATGAACAGATTAGGTGCTTTTTTTTTTCCCCCACTTACTGTTTTCAGTTCTTAGAGCCTAAATTGCAGAAGTTTTCTACTTGATGAGGGGGTCTAGAGCTTCCCACTTACACCAGTACCTTTGTTTTTAAATGAGAGCTGCATTTCTTAACACCAAATGTCATCTGGAGCCAGAGGAAAACCACTGTTGGACGAGCCTCTGTTCGTGTGAGGTGGCAATGCTTCAGCAGAAGCTGGGTGGATGTTTGCTCCTGACTTTAATAGGAGAGGAATCAGGGCTGTTTGTTATAACCATTTCTTAAAAGGGAAACGTACAGCCTATTGAAAAAGCGGATATGAAAATCACAAACTCTTGCCAAGAACTGCACAGATTATGTCACTGCATTTATTTAAGTCTGGTTTCCATTATGTAGGGGGTTTTTCTGCTATTTCCCCCCACACCCCAGCTGGCTCCTGGGCACTCAGCCTCACTAGGCTGCAAACTCTGCAGGGAAAAAGCTCAAATCCATATATAAAAAGATGGGCAATAGATGCTTTTTAATATATATTTGCATATTATTGATAGACACGTCAGTTAATGCTGTGAGGAGCACTTCAAAACAGTTGTTTAGTATTGCAGGGCTCCTATTTTTAATGAAGACAAGCAATCGTTAAGTTTTTTTGAGAGTCCCTCCTGCTTGTGCACCTGGAGGCAAGACATTAGACCCTTACTGTAGCTCTGCAAACCCTGCAGATATTTTCCTACTCCCAAATTCCAGGCAGACATGACCCTGACTTGCTTATAGGGTGACTTGTTAGTCTTTCCACTTCAACCCTCCTCAATATAAAGGGGTAATTTTCAGATGTGATTGATTCCAGCACAGAGAGCTGTCAATATCAGGCCCCAAAAATGTGTTTGCAAGTGTGTGAAACACAAAATATGCATAAAACGACTTAAAAAAATGGTCAGAAATGGAGGAAGCACCTTCACTGTTTCATGGGATAAGCCTCATTTTCTGTGCAGTACCATCAGGTATGTGGGATGATTTTTATTCCAATCTACCAAACGTCTGAATTCTATCCTCCTCACCTCCTGAGAGTCTAATTTGGTCTCCATTTCACTTAATTCTGGGCTTGTCCCTGGGAGATCATGCCAAACAGTGTTAAAATCACTTGTGGTTGCATGAGATGTGCAAACAGACCCTTCTTACACACAGACCTGCAGACCTTCCGAGGGAAAGCATCTCATCCACTCCTGAGCCAGACAGGAAATATATCCAGGATGAAAAATGAGCTGCAAACCACGGCCGATGTGAATGCTGTCAGGCTGCTCTGCAAACTCCCACCCACTAAGCACACTCTGTCAGGGTGCCCTTGTGAAGAGAAAAGCCAGAAAAGCTACTGCTGCCAGCTTCAGGCAAGCTCCAGATTAATCATATTATTATATATGGTCAGTGAGAGACACAATCAGGTGATTAATGGGTTTATAAACATGCTAAGATTGCTCTCCCAAAAAGGAGGCTGGCTCTTTGGATTGCTTCTATTATGTGTTAGAAAACAGGAAGTTTGATAAAACCTAAGCTGGGTTTGATATCAGATCTCTATGATTTTCAGGCATTTCTATAGAGACCCATTTTCATAGAACCCCATAGACACACAATCCCCCTCCATTATAATACTGAGATTCATAGAATAATTTTGGTTGGAAAAGCCCTTTAAGATCCTTGAGTTCAACTCCTCCCTTCACCCTACCAAGCCCAGCACTAACCCATGGCCCTCAGCACCAAATCGGTGCAGCTTTGCAATATCTCCAGGGCTGGGGACTCCCCCAGCTCCCTGGGTAGCATGGCACAGGGGCTGACAACCCTCTCAGGGAAAAAGTTCTTCCTCAGCAACAATCTAAACCCTCCCATGGGCAACTTGAGCCCATTTCCTCTTGTCCTACGTACTTTATATATACTTCATATGGGCAGTACCCCTTATCTGATGTTCAGACACCTGTGAGCTGAGGACTATGACATCAGCCCAAGAGGGAGGGAGCCTGAGAACAGCAGGCTGTTACCTTTTGGCTATAATTGTGGGACTGAGCAGAAAAACAACTTCAAAACAGTTTAATTTCTCTGTAATGTGTAGAAGGAGTGTTCTGTTTCTCAGTGTGCATGCATTAGGAGGAGCAATCCACCTGGCCCTGAATAACGTAATGCCTTCATTGTAATACTAAATTGAGTTTTAGAGAGTTTCTTCTGGACCAGTTTTCGGTAACAGCTTGAGCTCAGAGCTCAGGATCTGCTCAGATCAGGCTGTGGGTCTCCTCAGGGATGGTCAGGCCAGAGATAGCCCTGTTACTGAAAATCATAACCAAGAAGACTCTCCAAACTAAATGATCGTTTAGAAAGCCAACACAGGTTTATTACAGCACTGGGGGATCTCTCCTCCTAACATGGACACTGAGCGACAAGAGCACGCTCAGTAGAGATATGAAGAAAATGAGCATTCATAGAAACCTAATGTATATGGGAATGCACGGTTAAAGTGCCTCCGTGCAAGGGGACTGGATGTGGGGAAAGGGGTCACTGGTTTGAGGGTGACTTTAACTTGCTTTGCCCACAAATGGCCACAGCTCCCAGCTTGGCAGTTCCTGCAGTTTGTGCTGTTGCGGCACCAGGACGCTGAGCACCGAGAGCACCCGAATGGCCCTGAGCACACCGACTCGCTTATCTTTAAGTCTACACCATCTTTCCTTCTGTTCTCTGTGTCCTGACTCTGCAAAGGGAGCCTGTTTCTCAGGAGGAGTTGCTTATCTAATCTGCCAAAGTGGGGTCTGTTCATTCTTTCTTTGCACCTTTGGCATCAGCACCCCTTTAAGAGCGGGTGGCCCCGGCGGGGCGATAGAGGCGGCAGGTGCGGGTTGCAGACGCATCCCGTGGTTGAGCAGGGTCCGGAGCACCCCTTCAAACCGCGCAGTGCCATCCCAAACCCCACCGGGCTGGCAGCGGGGGGGCAAGGATGGGGGGGGGGGTGTCATGGCAGCCGGCGCGGGGACTACAAGCCCCAGCATGCCCCGCGCGCCCCGCCGCGGCGCCGCCTCCCGCGCAGGCGCAGTGCGGGGCGAGGCTGTGCGGCGGCGGCCATGGCGCTCAACAGGAACCACTCGGAGGGCGGCGGCGTCATCGTTAACAACAGCGAGAGGTGAGGTGCCATCGGCCCCTTGTCCCCTCCTCCGGCCGCGGGGAGCTGCGGCCGCTCTTTGCTCCCCGTCAGCGGGAGCTTGGTGGGGGAGGGGAGGGGTGGGAACGGGTCACGCGGGGCCGGGAGGGGGGTGGGGGGGGTGGTTTAACCCTTTGGGCGCTGGCAGGAGCGTTACCTGTGCTCGCTGCGGGGAAGGGGCTGTACGTATCCCCTGCCCCGGGCACCAATGGCCGCTCAGCCTCCAGCCCCGGGGCTGTGTGATGCTGCCCCTGCCTCAGCTTGGGCAGCGCCCGCCCCGCCGCGCCGCGTTCCTGGCGCTCATCGCCCTCCTCTGCCTCCCCTCCGTGTGCTCGGGAGGGGAGAAGGCGCTGGGCTATAGCCATGGAAACAAGAGGCCTCCTGAGAGCTGCCTGTGCCTGCAGGGCCGCGGGCTGGCCTCCCCCTCCCTGCCTGCCTGACGTGGCACACAGCAGCAGGTCGCTCTCCAGGGCTTCGCTCCCTTCAACGCTGCTGCCTGGTTCTCTTTGGGGATGTGACCCTTCGAGGAAGGATTTAGTAAGGTCGACTCTGAGGCTTAAACTCATGTTCGCTGTAATGAACAACTGCAGCAGCTTAACGTGTTCCTGCCCTGGTTGTCAGCCTCGGAGCCCTGGCTGGTGCTGTGGCCTGAGCAGAGCTGCTGGCCCAGGAGTCTTTTGGGGGGGTTGTTGTGGCCAGTAAGTGCTGGGAAAGGCGAACGGCTGCAGATGGTAACCTATAAACTGCCAAAGGTAACGTGATGGTGGAGGTTTCCCCAGCTTTAGGGATTAGAGTCCTTAATGTGGATGCTGTTGTGTTAATACAAGCTACCTGCCGCTGTCTCTGTGGGAGGAGATTGCACTGGTTTTAATCAGGTTGGTACCTAACTGAGAGTCAGTGCAGACAACACGGGTTAATGAAGCCTTGTGGCAAGACAGGGGAGTTCCCTTTGGTCACATTTTTGTGACAGGGATGCTTAAGCTGTGGTTAGACCTTCAACAGCCGTGTTGCATAAACCAGCCTGAGCATTTCCTGCTCCAGCAGCCCTTCCTCTGTTGTGTTCCTTGCAGTGAACCAAATTAGAGAACTGATCCAGCAGAAATGCAACACAGCTGTATGTGTTTGAGAGCTCAGTTAATTGACTAGATTCACTGCCTGACTGCGCAGTGGCTGCGCTGGAACACGGAGGAGGGAACACGAGGCTGAGAACAAGCAGCCAGTGTTACTAAAGTTGCTGCTGCCAACCTAGGAAAAAAAAAAAAGCAAGCCAGGCTGATTCTGACTGCTCAGCACTGGCCTGAGGTTAAAGGGAGTTTTGGTAGGTCAGTAAACTTGTGTACACATTGCACTTCTGCTTTGAGCTGTGACGCTGTAACACCGTGTCTCTCCTCTTGTCTGCAGTGTTTTGATGACTTATGATCACATTGAGCTTACCTTCAGTGACCTGGAACCCATGCCTGATGCCTTCAAAGGGACCAAGAAAGGGAGTGTTTTCTTGACTCCCTACCGAGTGAGTAGTGAAAGGCTTTATCTTATGGAAGGAGATAAGGGCTCTTTGTAACTCTGGTTTTAAACATCCTCACTGCATGGAAGTCAGGATAATCTACTACCCCTGGAAGAATGGCTCATCTTCTCCCTCTGGGGAGCATTATGAGTTCATTGCATAGCCTCTCTATTTGCCAAAAGATCATAAATCTGATTAGTTCTTGTACAGGCAGCTGTTTAAGTCCATCAAGCATCTTCAAGACTGGAAATTAGCAATGGTCTGGAAATACTGAATGGAACAGCACAGTAATAAATCCTAGCAGTGTGGAGCAGTGAGTTCTCTGGAAGCTGGGAAGAGTATTACCTGAGCAAGGGAGGCTTTGCTGCCTTGAGACTTCAGCCCTTCTGGCTGTTCTGTGTGGCTTTTAGTGTACAGAACTGACAAGGAAGCTTCAGATGTGGGAGGGAGTTTCAATCCATCAAAAAAGCCTCTTCAGATAATAAATCAGGGCTGTGCTTCCTGTTTGTTTTAAATAACCTTTACAATGTTGTTTCCTCCTCAGGTTATCTTTGTATCGAAGGGAAAGGATGCTATGCAGTCTTTTGTGATGCCCTTTTATTTGTTGAAAGATTGTGAGATTAAGCAGCCTGTCTTTGGAGCAAATTACATCAAGGGCACTGTGAAAGCAGAGGCAGGAGGTATGTATGGTACAGACGTGTGTTCTGTGTCTTAATTCAGCTGCACAATTCATGGTAAAGCAAGTGTCCAACTGAAACAGGGTACTGACCTCATGGGTTTTTACAGTACTGCTGGAATGTGGTTCTGGAAACTCAGTGCTAAAAATATTCCCCTTATCTGCTCCCTATACAGTTACAATGAGCAGATCTGGTCTCATTCCTGCTCTCTGTGCAAGTGAGTACTAAGTGCAGTCAGCCAAGTGATCTCACTGGGTAAACATGAGAGCAGAGGCAGCAAAGAGCCTTTTGCTGTGGTCACTTGGGATTACCTGTTAATCCTGTATCCAGGTGCTGCTGTGCCAAAGACTCCTGATCCTTTCTGTATTCAGAGCACTGTTCTCCAGCACCAATTTCTTGTTAATTCAAGGAGAGGCTGTTGCTAAGTGCAGCCTTGCAGTAAAAATGGCACTCGGAAGAGAGGGGACTGTCTTGAAATCCCCAAATCAAGGGTTGGTTTCATCTTATGTCCAATGAGAAGGTTGTGGTAGATGGTTCAGTAAGATCTCTTTCTTTTTAATCACTGTTTTATTCTTACCCTTTTTTGTCAGAGGCACACTCTCTCACCTCCAGCTTGGGGCTCTGAAATCACTGTACAGTGCTTAGGAGACTTGTCTATAACCCCCAAATCAGCATCTATATGGCAGCAAAGGGAGACTGTCCCACGTGAGAGGAAGCCTGAGCAGTAATGACAATCTCCAAACTGTGTGAAAGGCAAACAGCTTTAACTAAATCCTTGTGAATTTTCCCCAGAGACCATCTCTTTTAACGAGGATCTTGCTTGGACAGCCATGAGAATCTGGTTTAGCTCAAAAGGCTCTTTAATCTGTGTGTGTCTGTTTTAGCACTGACACGGCTCCTGCTTTGATGCGTTGTTGGGGGACTGGGCTGTACATGTTTGTCTTTTTTAGTCTGTAATACGAGATGTCACTAATTTATTTTGTAGTGTTATTCTTATCCTGACTTGAAAGATCTTCCATGCACTCTGATGGGCTTTTTTCATTAAGCTCTTTGCTTCCTTGAGTGCTCAAAACTCCCAGACTAATTTCTAGCTGACGGTCAGGTATAGTTGCAAAGGCTTTTTAGCAAACAGGATTAACAAAATCCCTGTCTTCTGCACTAATCTTGTACAAAGCCAAAGCCAATCCTGTGCTCCTGATGGCTGAGGCTGTCAGCAGCTGCTGTGGTAACAGGCAACAACTTTAGAAAGCTTTGGAAGGTCTCCCTCATTCATGTTTCTGTTTCAGGTGTCTCGACCTGGAAATACCCCAATGTGAATGTTTCTGATAATAGAAGAGTTCTGTCACTTCAGCTGCCTTTGCTTTGTTTTTTCCCCTGGATTTTGGGGATAAGCTCTAAAGAATTCTATACAGGGCAACTGTAGAGAAGCTGTGGAAGTGAAATAGCATGGGAATGGCTTCTCCTTGCTTCTGAATTCTGTCTCTCCCCCCTGCAGGTGGCTGGGAAGGATCTGCCACGTTCAGGATCACCTTTTCAGCTGGGGGTGCCATCGAGTTCGGGCAGCGGATGCTGCAGGTGGCATCACAAGGTAGGGGGAAACTGGTGATGTCTGTCAGCCAGCCCTGTGGTTTTGGGAGACCTTTCCTTCATCTCCCAGCAAGGGCAGTTTCAGGTTGGATTCAGATCCATGTGAGTTTCAGGCTATGGCTGGAACTTACTTTAATAAATACATTAATACATTCTTTTCCATCTCCAATGACCAGCAGGTTTATTGGGCTGGAGCTCATTAGTTTCTCAGATAAGGGCTCTAAGTTTGCTGGAGTTCTTGGCCTGCATTTGGTGCAGGTTTGATGTTTTGCTGGGGTTAACTTCCCTTTCCTTTTCCAGTCTCCAGAGGTGAAATACCCAACGGAGCTTATGGCTATTCCTATATGCCCAATGGATCCTACGCCTTCGCACCGCCTGCAGCGAATGGGGCATACCCCTACCCTCCTCCTCCTCCCTCTGGTAAGGCTGGGGATTGAGGATGGCCGTTATTCTAGTTAGCAAGAGCTAAAATAGGTAAAAAAGGAGAAGAAACACCAATTTTTCATTGCCTTTTAGGTTGGCTTTGATGCTTGTGTGTGTTTCTGAGCTGATTTTTATCTGCCTTTGGCTCGTTTTGGCTGTGTGCTGTGACCCAGCCAAAGGAGTTAAGTCTTTTCCTGTGTTATTTCCTTCCCTGACAGAGTTTTATCCTGGTCCTCCTGTGCCAGATGGGGACATGGGTTATATGCAGCTCCCACCCCCACCCTACCCAGGGCCCATGGAACCCCCTGTCAGTGCTCCAGACCTGCCTACTACTCCTGCAGGTAAGAAGCATGTTTGGGTGAATTAGCTCACCATGGTCTTTGTTAGCCAGGAAACAGACATTGCTTCTGCTCTGTTATTTCTTGGAAACTTAGAGTCAACTTTGAAGCTCCATTTCAGAGTTAAAATAGTTTAGGAGAGGAATGATCTCTAAAGGTCCCTTCCAACCCTACCATTCTATGATCATGGAGCTCCAGCCTTGTATATCCAGCTCAGTCTGGAGGCCATCCTGACTCTTTCCAGGGTAAGGTACCATTAGCAGATATTTTGCAGCTGGATTGAATCTTGTTGTAACAGGAAAAAATACAGTTTATGATCCTCCTGTTGTGACAATTTTGCTCTGATGGGTGAGTAAAAAGAAATTAATGGTGGAATGTGTTTCCAGTCCATTTTAGTTATCAAAAGTGGCTTCGGTGATTGATTGTCACTCCTCCTCTCATCTCACTGTAACCTGATTACTTTTGCTTAAGCAACATGGAACAGGTGATGGAAAGGAGCTGAGGAGATGCTACTCTCATTTTCACTCATTTGGAATTTATTGCCTCCATGAGGGCAGGGGGAAACTTGGTGAGTGGGCACCACCACAGAGCTCTCACAAGGAAGGGTATTTGTCCGGATAAGGATGTAACTTCTGTCTTTGGTTTGAATAAACAGCCAATCATCTTTGAACTGTTATTTGGAAAGTGGCACTGACCCAGGTGGTTGTGTTCTGCAGAAACAGAGGATCTGGATTAGCTTCCTAAATTACCATTGTTAGAGTGTGAATCTCCTGAGCTGCTGTAAACTTGTGCTGGCTTTTATTTTGTCTTGCGTGTTCACTCCCAAGAAGGAGGGGTTGTCTGTGGCCTTTTTAAGGGATATTGTCTGTATTCAGGCAGGACAGCTGTTGGCATGTATCTATTGGCTAACAGGCAAGTCCCAAGGGACATTTCCAAACCCATTTGGGTCTGTTCCACTGGGTCCTTACAGTCCTGTGGCAACTGGCAGAGGTAATGCTCCATGATTGTGTGTGTTTGTAGCTGTTTTGCAACTCTGAGTTGGTCAAACAGTGCCCTGTTAGAAACACTTGATAGCCAGGAATGTGTGGAGTTTTTGGTTGGCTGTAAAAGGCCTGAGTGTGTCACCAAACCTGTGACTTCTCTTTCTGTCCCAGCTGAAGCAAAGGCCGCCGAAGCCGCTGCCAGCGCTTACTACAGCCCCGTTAACCCACACAACGTCTACATGCCCTCGGTAAGCTCCTGGCTCCTGCTGGCTCTGCAGTGGGAGCCCAAGTGTGTATTGAGCAGTTCTCTTTCTAGGTCACATAACAAAGTTTGTCTGAATTGGTTTTGGGGTAGGGTGGGTTGTTTTGTCTTAGCCATGAGTTAAGGCTGTGGGACTTGGGGCTGTTCAGTCTGGAGAATATTGAGGGGGGACTCGCCAACACTTCCAAGTCCCTAAAGGGTGGGTGTCAGGAGGATAGGGTGACACTTCTGTCTGTAGTGTCTAGTAGCAGGACAAAGGGCAATGGACATGGGCTGGAACACAACCAGTTCCACTTAAACGTGAGGGAAAATGCTTTTGGTGCTGAGGTGAGGGAGCCCTGGCCCAGATTGCCCAGGGAGGGTGTGGAGGCTCCATCTCAGGAGGTTTCCAACCCCACCTGGACACATTCCTGTGCCCATGCTGGAGTGGAACCTGCTTTAGCAGGGGCTTGAGCTGGATGCGCTCTAGAGGTGATTCTGTGTTTCTATGAATTGATGTTCTTTTGTTGTCTTTATTTCAGGACCAGCCACCCCCTCCTCCATACTTCCCACCAGAGGACAAGAAAAACCAATAAGCTAACCCAGAGCTCCACCACAACTCATTGCTTTCTTACTTCCCATTTTGGCAGATTCTTGGGGCATGGTCCATAGCACTGAGGAGTAGAGCCTTCCCTGAGGCATGTAGCTTTCATGGACTCTAGTGGTAGATCTGTGCAGAGCAAGGGGAGAGATTTTTTTTTAGCCTGGGTTACCTGGGAGAGCTCTGAGGGCTTGCTGTCCCTTCTCTCTGTGCACCATCACTAGAACTGGAGGTTCTTTTCATCTGGCATGGTTTCCCTTACATCTCCTGATACTTAAATTATAACTCTTTAGAGTAAGCAGCTGCTCCAAATGGATAATTAACATGCTCATGAGGGGTGGGAGTGTCTTGAATTTACTTTATTGTACAGCCAAGAGCATCTCTGGACACAGAGGTGTCTCTGGATATTCATCTCAACTCATACTGTCACATCCCACATTCTGCTACTGACAAAGGGCTTCAAAGGGAACCTTTGGGATCTCAAAGAAAATAGTTACCTACTACATTTTTTTTTCATTTATCTGTTGAACTGACATCATTCCTGACAATCATAGCAAACAATCTGGTAGCCCCCCAAGTATTCCTGCTGTGCACTGTGTAGGGTGATGCTGATGAGTTTCCTTCCTTAAGAAAGCATATGACTCTACAGGGTTGATGAGTGGCATCTAACTAGTTATAGATCCTATGGGAACACTAACTTCTCTTGTCTTGTTTTTTTCCAGTTAGCTATGTGGGCTTGAGATTACCAAGTCCTGAATATTCTCTTTATAGTCTATAATGCACTTTTTTTGCTCAGCTGTAACATGAGTTACACTTTTTGGCCAGTGAATTCTCTTATTGTTGTGATTTAATTGGTGAATTAATAGCAAACAGGGAGGAAATAGTTGCTTTACTGGTGCCCTGGAAGCACTTGAGAGAGTGTGAAATGCTGGTAGGTGTAACTGAGCTGCTGGCTTGAGTGTTGTTTAATGCTGTTGGTGTTCCTGGATAAGCTGTGAATTTATTTCCCAGTCACTTCAAGGTGGCAGCACCTTGGTCTGAGGGTTCCTGAGGGTTCAAGTCTTTTCCTTCCACAGCACCGTTTCCTCAGTCTCATTCCCAGCGACTCCAGTGTGCAGAACCTCTGCAGGACTGCTCAGAATCCAGGTGGGAAAACTTGACATTGTACAAATCAGACTTCACTGGCTTCTGACAGTGTGAGAGAGAGAATCTTTCCCAGCAAGTGTGAAAGCAGATCATGTGCTAGGAAGCTGCCGAGCCTTGCTGCATGCAGCCTGCTTGGGGAGGGACAAATCCACCTCCTGTTTCCTTTTTGTTCAAGTCCAGCTGATTAATCAACTTGCTACTATCTGTGCACTGACTTTTCTAGAATTGCCACTGAAGTGATGTAAAGAAATGGGTATTTAAAAGAATATATATCTATTTATTTTGAAAATGTTTGATTAATAGATGAATGTGAAATGACTTTTGAATGCAGGTTTGTTTTGCCAAGACTGTGAAGTAAAGAGGAATCAGCTCAAAACTTAAAGGTGTTTGTGCATTTGTGTGTGTGTGGGGGAGTGAGCAAACTCCATGGTCACTCAGTAGCTTTGGATGGGGAGGGGGAGAATTAAACAGCAGAATCACTTGGAGATTGCTCTTGGTTATTCATGGGTGACATTAGTCGTTTGATTTCTCTTGGCTGACTTTGTGAAATGAAAATAAGGTGTTCAAATCTTTTAGCAGTCCCTGTTGTAAGGTGATGAGGGGCCACTCCATGCTTTACCCAGATGGTTTTTCCAGACCAATTGTCCTTGTAAAAGTTGCAGCCTGTTTCTAGAAGCAGCTGAGGGATGCAGCATAATTATTACCTCTAAAATATGTCTCTGATTAGGAGCAATTAATATTTTTTTCCTTTATTGAGTGTGCAGAAGGGCCCGAGTGGCTCTACCCAGTGAGGTCTGAACCCTCTGAAGGTGGTGGGGCCAAACTGGTACCTCCTGTCACTGCTAAAGTGGGGAGTTGTCACTCTGGCACTACTGACTTAAAGGTCTTTTCCATGAAGGGCTCCTTCTGGGTGTGCTCCAGCAGTTGTGCAAGAGCTGTGACTCCATCTCTGTGAGCAGAATGTGGGGTGTCAGGTGTGTGTGTGACAGCAGAATTCGGGGCTGGGGGTGTTCCATGTGGGATCTGCCCTGTGGACATGAGGCGAGTCCCAAACAGAAGTTACTCAGAAGCTGCTCTACAGGTAACATCCAAACCTTGTTTGGCTTCATTCCTCTTCCCAGCTGCCTCCTTCATTCTCTTGACTCCCTGATCAGCTGAGGTGCACATCTGCCAAATTCTGCTCTTTCCACATGGCTTCTGACTCTCGCCTCCTCCCACTGCTCTTTTACTGCTGTCTGAACCACTTGGCCTTGTTTTCTGTAGCAAGAAGTGGGTGTGGAGCAAGGAAACATTATCAGATAAAATGTTACAGCCCAGTAGGAACCTCATAAATCCTGGCTTGTGCATTAAGTTACTTCAAATGGAGGTTTCCTGAATCTTGTCAGTACAACAATAAGATGCTGCTGTTGTTTTAAAATGCCTTCTCCTGACTCCCAGACAGATGATCCTAGAACACATGGATTACCTGAAGTTTCCAGGTCTCCTGCCCAGCACTACTCACTGTGCAGCTCTTGTGCCAACCATCAGCACAAGCCCAGGAGGGTTTCTTTTTAACTCTTTCCTCAGCTGAGTGTGCTGAGAGAGGAAACACGTAGATGTCTGCTCTGAGAACTTGGCTCTGTGGTTCGAGTGTCTCTTCCTCTAGTGTGGATGAGGGGTGAGATCTGCAGAGACACCGTGAGGTTTGCTGCCTGGAAAAAAGGAAAAGATGTTGAGAGGATGAGTCAGGCTGGAGTAAATGACACATCCCTGTCCTCAGTGTGGGTTTCTTGGTGAACATCTCAGTTTCTCCAGCCATGGTCTATGGGGAGCTGAGAAGGAGCAAGCCAAAATAAAGAGGTTGATCATGATCTTGGAGCATGTGGAGCACACTGATGAGAAGTGCAGCAGGTCTGGGCAGTGCCAAAGCTGTGGGGCCAAAAAACTGGGCAGGTCACACCATCAGCAAAGTTTGTGCAGGTATGGAGCAGAGTTGGAGCAACATGATCCAAATTTTGGTCAGGTAGATGGCAGTGAGAATCCCAGCCTCCCTCCTTCAAACCTGAAAAGCCCTGTTTGTCTTAGATGCTCTTTACCGGCCGTCATCTCCCTGATGGGAAGCGGGAGCCGTGCTCTGCTCTGGGAAGGGCTCAGAAAGGTTGGAAGGGTCAGAAGCCTTTAAATGTTAAAGCAGGGGAGTGCAATTTAAACAGTCTGCTTGTGCTCTGCAAGTGGGGTGAGAGTAGGGCAGGAGGAAATGCTGTGCATTAATCCATCTCCAGATCTAGTCCCTGCTTGAATGATTAATCAGCTACTCAGCAGCAAGGCCATCATGTGAAAGCTACATTGGTACCATTAAATGCCAATATTTGGATGGTATCCTCCTATTGAGGAAGATGAGGGAACATAGGGAGCAGTTTGTGATGGATCCAGTTAATCTTTTGGGGCATGGGCAGGTTTACTACCACAGGGGACAGTTGTGCCTCTTTGGTGTGACTTTGCCTCTATGTTGAAGTCGCTGTGTCCTCGCTCTGACATGTGGCTGTTTCCCTCTGGAGTGTGATGTAACCAGGTATTTCTAAAGCTCTTTGAGATCTTGTGCAAAAAAAAGCTGTTACTGCAAGAACTGCAGGTACTCCTTACAGATTTCCTACTCTCAGCCCTGAAATCTTACTGACAGCTCTGGGGGCTGGGGAACATCTTTACCCCAAAGGATGAGGACGTGTGTGTTTGTCCAGGGTTGATTCCAAGCAAAGGAAGAGGTTGAGCCTTCCCCCTCCTCCACACCATTCTGCTCAGATTTTTCCCTGAGCAATGCTGCTTCGAGTGACCTCTTACTAATAAAAATAAACCACGTCATCATTTTGCATTCATTCCTTTACAGCTGGGGGATGCACTGTGTGGTCAGAGAGACCATGGTCATGGCCAGCACCTGCCCATCATGTGTGTGTCCTCCTTTGGGGACTGTGAGGACTCCCCACCACTCCCCAAGCAGTCAAATTGCATCTCTGCTGCCTGGTGCATGTGGTGATTTATGAGCTATGCCTCACAGCACTGGCTCCCTTCACTGCTGAGGGTGGCAGGAGGTGTGGGGAGAAATTTGGACCCAGATGATCCCAGAGCAGCCCTCGCTGGCTTGTGGCTTGTGTTTGCTGGTGCTGCCACATCACAGGCACCTCTGACCAGGAACAACTGCCAGGCAGGCACCAGAAGATTGGTTTTGCCAAGACAGGCTGTGAGCAAGAGGTGGTTTTGGGTTTGAAGCTGAATGAGTAAGCCCAAGTGACAAATGTGGGGGTTTTGTGGGTTGGTGTGAAGTGCCAGGACATCCAGGGCGGAGATCATTCTAGGGAAAGGTTTTGTTTTTAGCCATGCTGGATATTGCTCAGCCTCTGCTCTCCCCAGTGAGTCAACTCAAAGAGCTGCCATCATGAGACTGAGCTGGAAACTGGTATTTCAGCACCTTCCTTGCTCAAGGGCCTCCCTGTGCTGCTGAGAGAGGCCACAGCGGGATGTGAAGACCTACATAACAGGTGCTGCTGGATCTCACGCCTCGGGGTACAGACAGACCAGAATCCACCTCTGCTGTGTCCTCCCAGCCCCCTGCCTACCACTGCCTCCACTTCCTACGGTCTCCAGACATTGGAGCAAAAGGTATCAGCTTGGGCTCCATGTGTAAGCTCAGTTCAGCAACTGCTGGCTTTCTAAACCTTTCCTTTCCCTTGCTTGCCTGACTCTGACTCCTCCCTGTACTTTTTTCTGTAAGGGCTGGGCTCTGGCTGGGACATGGTTGCTCTCCCCACCCCATGGATCAGCTGCAATAATGTTCTGTGTTTTGGTGTGTATGTCTGGGACCTGGAGGCAGTGGGAGGGTTCAGCCTTGCAGCCTCCTTCTATTGCCCAAGCGTGTGGCTTGGGGTGGGTTTGGGGGTTCCTCAGGTGGCTTGGCCACATGTTTGTGGGGAGGCAGCGGTGGAAAAACTCTTTTAGTGCTGAAGCTGATCAATAATTCAGTGTGTGTGCTCCAGGATAGGCATGAAGGTGCTCAATATGCACCACAGGGCATGGCTGGTACCTGGGTGTCAGCCCCAAGTTTTTCCATCTTCAACTCTTGTCCTTCCTTGTCGCACACGCCATGGTCCTGCTGCTCTGAACTCAGTGCCTCAAACCAGCAGATGAAGTGACCTTGACGTCTGTGTTCCCCTCCTCTCCTGCCCCTGCAATGAGAGCTGCTGCTGCCTCATCCCTGTGGTGAGGGAGTGACAAATACCGTGGCTGATGCTGGATTCATCTCCCTGGGAGAGGGAGGTGGATGGAATTATTTGCTGCAGACACACAGCACAGGGCACTGCTGGAGGAAACGTTTTAAAGCTGTCACGAGGTGTCCCAAGGCAAATGAGTAGCATCCAGCTCAGCAGATTGAAGTTTGTGACTTCCCAAAGGACAAAGCAGGCTACTGCCCAGGGGGGCTATGCTCTGCCCCTGCCTTGTCAGCCCTGAGCTCTGGGTGCCAGAGAAGCAAGGTCAGGGGGAAAATGCAGCTTTAACAACCACCCTGCCCCACGTGGGTGGCTGTAAGTTCCCTCTGCTGTTTCCAGAAGGATGGAGTTTGCCTTGGCATCCTTCTAAGATGACCCAGATGGGGTGGGGGGTACTGTGGCCCCCCCATCTTGCCATCCCCAGCTACCATCACTTTTTTGTGAGGTGCACTCAAAGCGCTCTGGAGAGCCTGTGGAGGGGAAGATGTGGGATGAGGGCAGAAATAACTGGAAGATTCCATAGTAGCCAAGGAAAGGAAATGACTGACATCCCTCTTGGGTATAAAATCACTAGTCCCAGAGCATACAGCAGCTGGAGGTCCCCAGGGGGATGCCCTGGTCAGGAAAGGAAGTGGGAGCATCTCTGTTCTCATTTTGAAACCCCTTTCCTCTCCTTGTGCTGTGCTGTCTCTGCATGCCTTGCCAAACCCCAGCAGGATCAGCCTGCTTCTGCAGAGTCATTGGACCCCGTGTTCAAAAGGAGAAGTGAGGGAGGGACATGTTGAAATCAATTTTTTGACTATTTGCCCATTTCCAGCCGAGAGATTGAGCTGAGGCTGAGGGCAGACTGCCACTCCAGGATTATCAAGCCAAGAGGTAGGGAGATCAACTGCTATTAATGCTTGTGGAGGGTTCTTTCACACCATGTTTTCCTTCAAGGGGAGGCTGATATCCTTTAAAGAGGGTGATAATGCTTTTCTTTGGAGATCTGGTCTCTCATCAGCATCTATAACTCCATGTATGAGTGGGCTGTGGACTTTATACCAGAAGCAGCCTGTAAGCCCACAGGAGGATAACCCTACAGTCTGTAAGAAAAGGGGATTCCTTTTGGATGAGCTGCTTTTAAAAGGAGTGGAGGGGTTCACTCCGTATTGCCTTCACTCTCTACTATGTATATCCATGGTGTGTGTCCCTGGGTAGTTATTTCAGGGGGCAGATGAATGTTGTGGGGAGGGAGGGCTGTTTTGGGGAATCCTCACCCATTCCCTTTGGAAAACAAAGTCCTTTTACAGCTCGTGCCTTGGAGTGTCTGGGATGTTGTGCATGGTCCTGCATGTTTGGGGCATGGAGTTAGTTGGGATTATCTCTACTAACCAGCAATCTGTGCTGATTCTGGAGCTGCTGATGGGGCTTTTCTTACTGTTTCCTGGACAAGGAGTAATTTGAGGTGCAAATATGATGAGATAAATGATCTCAGTGATTTTTCTCACTGGTATTTTGTGGAGTAGGTGGCTGCTGGGAAAACACATGGGAGGAAAAAAGATATTTGCTATTATTGAAATTGTGTCACCAAATAACTCTCCCTCGGCACAGGGAGAGACTCAAAACCATGTGAGCCCTGCTCAGGTCCATACTGGCCTCTGATGGGCTATGTGTGCTGCCTACCCAGCTGGGCTGTGCCTGAACGTTTCCATCCCTGAGCAATGCAGTGATCAGTTGGGGGACTTTCAGGGAAAGTGCTTTTAAACAGACACTTCTATGCTGAAGCTGTTCTTTGCCCTCTAAAACCTGCTAAACTCCAGCACAGCTGCCAGCTCCTGGCTAGTGAATGATTGCCTGACTCTTAGCAATATTTATTACTGCAGTTCTTCAGCATTACGAGGAGAAGGGAGGTGGTTTTGAGGTTTAACTAAACTCTGAGCAGTTGTTCTATCTCTGCTGGTCGTGGCAAGAGACATTTCTTTCAGCTCTGTTCTGTTTTGTTGGCAAGAAGCAGCCAAAGGTGTGAGCAGCTTGGGGATGCTCTGTCCGTGTCCTGCCTTGATCTCTGTGGTTGCTCTTTGCTGGGCCAGATTTTGCTTTTGCAATCAATGCTAAAAGCAAAGATGACAGCAGTCATTTCTCAAATGTCACGCTGCACTTTACATCTTCACCTCCCACTGACAGCATTTTGCTGTGGAGGATGGTGCTGATGTCCCAGTTCAATAAACAGCATTTGTATGTGCCGAGGGAGAGGGATGCTCTGCCCTGTCCCACTCCATCAGAAAGAGAGGAGATGCTTTTAAACTCTTTGGCTGAGGTGAAGCAAATGCTAGGCTGGTTAAAATCAAGGGGGACTGGCAGGAGTGAGCAAGTATCTCTGAGCATCTCTGCCAGCAAAGGGGATGAGCACCAGGCACAGGGCAACGAGGCAGCTCCTCGACTGAACTGGGGAGCGCAGAGGAAGTGATGCTCAAGCCCTGTTCCTCAGCTGCCAGTGCCTGGGAAGTTACAAAAGAGCCCTCCTGACATGAGACACAGCAGAAGTGCAACAAGCAGCTTCTTTGAGACCTCAGGGGATGAGGCAGAAGGGCTGCTGTGAGAGCAGGGTTTCAGCTTTTTGATGTCTTGCTGTATCTCTGGGGTTTTACTCTGTGGATCAGCTTGGTGACCCCCTGCCTACTGACCCTGCATGGGCTCTGCAGCCCTTCACACTTTCAGTCCTGCACTGGACAAAGAAAACCTGCCCCCCACATCAACCTGCTGGCAACACCAGCAGCTTTTTTGTGCAGCTCCTGGTCCCCTAAACTTCAGAGAACCTCTTTTGCTTATGTAATCTGCTCTTACAGGGCTTCAGGGCAAAGGGAAGTGGTGTCTCTCCTAAAGCTGCTAAAACAGTGCAACCTGCCTTAATTAAAGGACTAGATGATTGGAAGGATGAAAGGGACTGGCTGCTTGCTTCTTCTCTGTCCTCTCACCAGGATGCTTCTTCCAGCATCCTCCTACAGCTCTTTGCAGCCCTGGCTGGAGGCAGTGTGCTGCAGGGTACCTCTGTGCTGCTGGACTCATCTCTTCCCAGTGCTTCACAAGGCAGACAAGGGGATAAACTTCCCAGTGCCTTTTCCATGCTTGTGATTTCCCCTTTGGATTAAGCAGAAATCCTTGACAGGCTAGAGGGCACCACTGAACCCAACGTGGATCCTCTACCCCCTGAGCTGCATCTGAAGCATCTTGTTTACAGCTTCCAGGAGTGTCTGAGGACCAGGCTGGAAAGACAAACACTCCCTTTGATGGAGAGTGGAATGTTAGCTGTGGTCATGGCCCTGCCTTGCAGTGACATGCAAGTCTTGAGCACAGGCTGAAGTCCTCCCCCAGGCTGTGTGCCCACCCATGCTCCCCTCCTCCCATCTGCTGTCAGCACAGGCCTTTTGATATGGATCTCAGAGGAGAGGAGGCTGCTGCTGCTCTGTGATAGGCAACTGCCCATCAGCTGCAATCAGATAAAATTCTTTCAAGAATGAAAGCTGACAGTCAAGCACAAGTTTTTAGGCTTCATTTCCTGCTGCTTTCATGTTTTTCTCAGTGAGCAGCTGTGCTGGGACAGCCTGGTTGGGAGCAAAGTCGTGTTCCCTTTCCCAGCACCAGCCCCGCCACGGGCACTGGCTGCAGCAGTTCTCAGCCCAACCTCATCCCACACCCTCGAGTGCCACAGGGATTTCCCACCCTGCAGGTTTTCACGTGGGGTTTCAAATCCCTTCCATGCCCCCGGGGCTGAAGATGAGCTCTGCTCCTGCAGGGTTCCCATCTGTACTCACAGGTGCCCAAATATGCATCAGAGCCCAGCGCCTGCGGCTTGCCCTCACCCATCCTCCCCATCATCCCCTTTCCCTGCTGGGCTTCGCCTTCTGCCCACTCACTCCCAATTTCTTGTTCATAAATAACAGCAGGGACTGGATGTGGCTTTAGTTTTGTGCCATGAAGCCCTTGTGGGCGAGGGGCTGCCCGTGGTGGGAAGCAGGGCTGGGGTGCCCCTGTCCCCGCGCTGCTCTGGAACGAGGCCCCTGCGCATTTCCGCCTCTGAAAATGGCCACGGCGAGATAAGGTCTGTGGTTTCCTCTGAGCTTGCGAGTGAGAGGGAGAGGACACAGCAGCAGGCAGAGCTGCAGCCTCTCCCCTGCCCCACGCTTAGCCTCTCCAGAGATGGATGCTGCTGGCAAGACACTCATGGGGACCCACCCCGTGGGGGAAAGCTCTGAGGTAGGTGGCCTCAGCCCCAGGGGGCTGAGTGTTTGGGGCTGGGGAGTGTGTTTGGGATGCTGTGGCTCCAGCAAGGGGGTGGGGGTGGCTGTGCTGCAGGGAGCTCAGGGTGCAGAGCTGGCTGCTGAGGCTGTAAAGAGGAATGAAAGAAAAAGTACCAGGTCCGTGTTCCTGCTGAGAGACTTTGTGGGGGTGAGCAAGGACTGGAAGTGGGGATGTGGGGAGACCATACCTGTGCAAACATGCACTCAGGGGCTGTCTATGTGGTCAGCTGCAGCTCTGTGCCAGCAATGAGGGTCCCCTCTTACCTTGGCTACACCTTCCCAGCGCCTCCCAGTCTCTCTGGGCTCTCTGCTGCCAGCAGATCCCTCAAAGCCCTGCTCTTGGCCAACCCAACGCAACCCAACCCAACCCAACCCAACCTACTTCCTCTGCAGTGGGGGCCCCCATCTCTCCCAGCTGCTGGGAGCACCCAGGCATGATCCTGTATTGGACTCCCAGGATGATCTGTCCTCGTGGAATCCCCTCTCCAGGGACTCCTCCTCCCTCCACCATCTCCACAGTCGAGCTGGCCTCATGATGCTACTGCAGCCATGGGGCTGGGGAGGGTGCTGGTCAGGCATGGTCAGGCCTGGATATAAGCAATGCTCCTGGATTTGAGCTGGGCTCTTGATGTGGGGATTAGCAGCAATAAACACATCCTGACAGCTCAGCTCAGCTTTAGCTTAACCAGTCCTGTGGGCATATGGGCAAGCACAAGGCAGATCCTGATGACAGAGGGGAACAGCAGGGAGCTGCCCCAAAAATCAACAGCAATTCCTCCCTGTCTCGTGCTGCTCCACTGCAGGACAAGGAGCAGATGCTTGTGCCTTGCTGATAAGTAATGGCAGCAGAGAAATGAAATCCTTTTTCTGTCCCTTCTGCACTTGCAACTGTGCCATGGGACAGTGCTGAAGGGAATGCTGAAGGATTAGGAATGAGGCCACATCTGCTGTGCCCTGGTGCAGGCAGGACACTGCTGGGAGCAGAGGAAGGTGGATTGTTACCTGGGCAGGGGCAGGCAGGGCCTCTCCTGGGTGCTACAGCTCCCCTGTCACAGGGGCTGCTGAGGCACTGCAGCTTCCAGCACTGAGCAGCAATTAAAAGCAGGGACAAAAGCAGGTGGCAGGAGGGAGAGAAGCAGCTCAAGGATTAAACTCGCCAGGGGTGGAAGAGTTGAATGTAGTCCAGATGGCCGGGGGATTATGCCAGCCCTAGATTTGCCATAAGCAAATGTTACTGTTCCAGCTTGAGGTTGTTTGGTTTTGTTTTTTTCTAGCAGGGGGCTTTTAAGGTCATTCTGAGGCCTGGGCTGACCCCCACATAGGGCTGATCCATCCATCCCCATCAACTCTGGCTGAGCAGGGTGCTGAGGCCATGCTCAGCGTAGGGCCCTCGGCACAGAAAGGGTCAAACTCGATTCAAAACCATCCATTCTGTTTTTCTGGTGTTGCCCCTGTTGCAGTCCCAGCTCCAGGAGCCCTAACACATGGCACAGGGCACCTGCCCCTGTCCCACTCCCTCTGCCAGTGTCACCGGCTCGTGGCAGTGGCAGAGTCACCGTCACTCGTCCAGGCTCCGTGGTGGCAATGATGTGCTCAGACGTCGTTGTGACCAAATCCAGGCTGTGGCTAAAGAAACAGATGCAGGATGGGCTCAGCCTTGGTGTCAGAGAAGGGATAGGGGCTGAGAGCTGGGGGTTGCCAGGGAAAAGGGTATTTCTGGCAGAGGTGGTTTCATCTTCTGGTCAGATCCTTGTGGAGCTGGGATGAGAGGGAGAAAACAGTTGAGACAGGGGATGATGGGGGCTGAGTGAGCAGCAGGATCCCCCAGACAGCCTCAGGGCTGAGCCTCACGAGGCAGTTGCCATTTAATTGCCTTTTGGAAACTAAGTGCTGTTGCTGACCATCCCTCAAGTGGGGAACAGACCTTCAGCTCAATGACAAGCAATGCTCTCTGGCAGCAACACTTGTTTTTCTCTCTGGCAAGGAGACCTGAGTCATGAATCCTGATGGCTTTTGATGTTTCCTTGCCCAGCCTGCAGCTCCTCACTGTTCTTTGGGCATCTGCCTTCTCCCTTGGCTGGTTTGCTCTCCAGCCCGCTCCTGCTGTGTCTGGCCAGGCCAATGAGCAGTTCTGTGGGGCAAGAGTGGGTGACTGGCTTTTAAAACCTCCTATGGTTTACCTCAAATTGCTGTTGCCATCTTTGCTATCCCCTCCTCAATTAATAGGGCTCAAGGTTGAAGTCACGGGTGATGGAAGTGGTCCCTCAGCCATGGGGCATCATGGCATCCCACCTTGGGGGGATATGGATGATGCCACCCTGTCCAGGCTGCCCTGCCCTGCCCATATATAATTTCTTCCTAAAACCACCCTCTACCACAAGATCTGATGAGAAACTCCTCCTTTTCTTCTTTCTCTAGATGGATCTGTCCCACCGCTTCTCCAAGAGAGAGGTATGAGCATGACCCTGCCACACTGCCTCTGGGTGGCACTGGAGGGGGTGGCAGGGCTGTTGGGTGTTGTGGACGTGGCTCAGCTCCTGAAGATGTTCCCTGGGGATAGCCTGTGGTGGCTGGGCAGGGCTGGATGCTGGAGGGAGGTGGCAGGGTCTGGGTAGGGCGTTGGGGTGAGGAACACTAATGGTGGGGGATGCAATGGAGCATATCTGTGATGGGCTGGCCCGACACTGAGGTGCTGGTGCTCCCCTGCAGCTGCTCTTGCTCTATGAGGAGGTTCTTTACACCATCCTGCACCGCCTGGGAAAGCCCCAGCACCACCACGTTGCAGACTCTCAGGAGCTCTATGCCTATGTGCAAAAGGTGAGTCCCCATCCCCCTGACAGGACCCCCAAAACCTCTGACATGTCCATCCTCCTGGCTAAAGGGGATGGAGAGGGCTTGTAATGAGCACCTTAAAAGATGTAGCTACAGCATCCAGGTGGAAGGTGGGAAATAGGAGCTTAAGGAGAAGTTGGTCTCTTCTCCTCAGTAATGAATGACAGGGCAAGGGGAAATGGGCACAAGTTGCCCCAGGGGAGGTTGAGGTTGGAGCTGAGGCAGAACTGTTTCCCTGAGAGGGGTGTCAGCCCCTGTGCCAGGCTGCCCAGGGAGCTGGGGGAGTGCCCAGCCCTGGAGGGATCCCAAAGCCGTGGAGCTGAGGTGCTGAGGGCTGTGGGTTGGTTGTTGGCTGGGCAGGGTGAGAGGAGAGGTTGAACTTGATCTCAAAGGTCTTTTCCAGTCAAAATAATTCTATGATTCTAAATATTTATCTTAGGCTTGGGATGGTGGGAAGCAGCCTGTCCCTCAAGAGCTTCCAGCTGTCTCCCAGCCCTTCTGCTGGGCCCTTTGCTCCTCTCCTCTTCCTTAGAGCTGCAGCTGGTTCCCAGGCAGCGAAGGGAAGCCCCTGGCTGCTCTCCAGTCACTGTTAGCCAGGCAGCATCCGTTACCAGTCCTTGTGTCTCCACAGGCTTTCGGCATGGATGAGGAGGAGCACAGCATCATCATGCAGCAGGTCAAGGAGCTGGAGGTACACAGAAGATGAGGTTTCCTCAGTATGTTACAGCCCAGGGAGGGTCCCCACATCAGGGGGTTGGTGTTGGGGGGCTGCAGTGTTTCCAGGCCCCCTTGTTTGGGTTCTGAGGTGCAGGATGCCCTGGGCTATGCTGGGACAGTGGCCCAGGGGCTGTTTGCTGGCCTGAGCAGCAGCCAGTGCTCGAGCTCCATCCTTCCTCTCAGGGCTGATGAACTCCCTCACATTAATCATTATTTTGTCTTTGCTTCAGAGCCCAATTTTCTGCTTGAAAGCAACTGTAAAGGAAGCCAAGGGGATTTTGGGTAAAGATGTCAGTGGTAAGTGGAGAGGGATGGTTGTCCTATGGGAAAAGGGAGAGCTGCTGCTCCCCATGGGGACTTCCATGCCTCTGGTCTTGCAGGGCTCAGTGACCCATACTGCCTGCTGGGCATCGAGGCCAGGAGCCAGGAATCAGCCCACCCCGACCACAAGAAGAGGATGAAGGCTGTGGTCAAAGACCTCATCCCTGAAGACCAGATCCATCGCACACAAGTCATAAGCCAGACCCTCAGCCCAGTGTGGGACGAGACATTTATCCTGTGAGCTGCACTCCTTGGCTTTGCTCACTGGGGAGGGTGGGGTGATGCCCAGGGCTCCTGGGGGAGGATGGGAGGTTCAAGACTTATCCCAGCCAGAAGCTGGGGCTTTCCTAAGGTGATGCCTACTGGGGTTTGCTGGGCTTCTGCAGCAGATCCAGGCAGGTGAAAAACTACAGAGTGGCAAAACCCCCTCCCTTGGGGCTCTCCCACTGCTCCCCAGTTGTGTGAGGTGGTTTGGGGGTTCCCCTAGGGAGGAGCTGCCTGTCTGTAAGCCCCAGCTGTCCTGCTTGCTTGCTGCTAGCCCCTCAGATGCTCCCCCAGTAACAGCATCCTGCTGATGCCTTGCAGGGAGTTTGAAGACATGGAGACAGCCAGCTTCCACCTGGACATGTGGTGAGAAACAGCACCTCCCGGGCAGCCACCCCAACCCCTCAGGGTCTCTGAGCTGCTCCTTCAACCTGAACCCTTTAAAAAGCCTCAGAAACCAGCTGTGGACCCCTTTCCCCATGCCCTTCTTCTGGAGCAGCACACAGTGCAGGATGTGACCAGTGTGAGCAGAGCCTGGGCTGGCTCTGCCTAGGCAGGGCTGATCCTGAGCCCTGGCTTTATTTATGGAAAGAAGCCAGCTGCATGCAGATTTTGACTGGACAACTAGTTTTGGGGATGACCTCAGTCCTAACACATTCCCCCTGACCCACACCTTCCTTTCTCTACCCTCTGTGCACCTCTGAACCACTTTGCAACGACCTGCATTCCCTCCTGTCTCTGCCGTGGGCTTCACTGTCCCAGGGACTCGGACGTGGTGGAGTCGGTGCGGCACAAGCTGGGGGAGCTGACGGACCTCCACGGCCTCAAACGGTTGGTGCTGCTGAAGAAAGGGGGTTTGGAAAAGGGCTTATTTGCCTGCCGGGTTTTTCAAATTGCTTTTGGAAGGGGAGAGGGAGGGTGGCAGGTCTGCTTTGCCCTCTTTTGCCCTGGCTGTGGCTGGGTTACGGGCGCAGGAAAGCTTTTCACCTCCTTCCTTTGTGCCTGGCAGGATCTTTAAAGATGCTCGCAAAGACAAGGGGCAGGATGATTTCCTGGGCAACGTGGTCCTTCGCCTGAAGGTGAGCAGCTTGTCCTCCAAGTGACTCTCCTTAAACTTCACAGGGTCTGGGCAGCATCCAGCCCTGAGCTCACTCAGGATCCCAGCTCAGAGCACAGATTAATGCCACATCCCTCAGCTCAGTGGCAGGTGCCACTCCAACGCTCTTTGTCGTCACGCTTGTGATGATACAGCCTTCATTTCAATCCAATGCTGGAGTCAGCCAATGCAACATCTTCCTGTGTCATTAACACAGTGGGACCTGGTCCCTGAGAGGGATCTTCTCCCTGGGAATGCTGCCCAAGGCTTCCTCCCTGTCTCTGTGTGTGCAGGATCTGCACTGCTGGAATGACCAGTGGTACCAGCTGGAGCCACGGACAGAGACGTACCCCAACCGGGGACAGTGTCACCTGCAGTTCCTCCTGACTCACAAGAAGGTAGGAGTGGATGGGGAAGGGGATCCCTTTCCATTATCTCAGTAGGATGGGGCAGATGCCTGTCCCTTGGGGGTCACAGATCCCTGTCCCAGGAACAGAGGTGCCAGCACAAGGATTTGCATGTGCCTCCCTTGACCCTTCGCTGAGCTCTGTGCCAGCACTGGGGCCTTGCTCCTGGTGCACCTGCAACCCTTGGCTCAGCTTCAGAGCTCTGTGGCCCCATGCTTTTTGGATTTCTATGTCTCCAACTCAGTCTGTGTCCCCATGTGTTTAGGCAAGCTGTGCTTATTGCTTCTGTGCTGTCTCTTTACAGAGGGCCACCAGGAGCAGCCGGACACAACCGAGCTACACCGTCCATCGTCACCTCCTGCAGCAGCTGGTGTCCTATGAGATCCTCCAGCACCAGGTACTGAGGGGCAGAAGCAGCCCTCCAGCAGCTGGGCTGTGGTGAAGCCTTTTGGAGCCCATCACGTTGCTGCAGTGTGATGGGGAGGAGGGTGATGATTATGCCTACCCATGGCACCATTACGGGGCACCCCTTCCTCCTGTGGTCCTGCACACACTCCCCACCTTGGTGCCTGCTCCCATCCTTGCTCAGCCCATGAGGAGGACATGTCACCTTCCTCTTGCACCCTGGCAGGCTGGCAGCATCTCCTGGGATGGGCAGATGAGCAGGCATGCCAGCACCGTGCTCTACCTGCATGCCACGCAGAAGGACCTCTCCGACTTCCACCAGGTCATGGCGTGAGTAACCCCACACCTGGGAACCAGCAATGCAGCAGCATCGAGGGGTTAAAGTCCCCAACACCTTCCCTGGGGCTGCCACTGACCCCACTCCTTTCCATGAACTGTAGGACCAGCTTTTTTCCCACTTTCCCTGAGCAGACCTGGGTCCTGCTCCTGCAATGTCAGCTGTAGCCATGGGTAGAAGATGCTTGTGACAGTCCCTGGGTGTCTCCCAGCCCCTGGGGCTCAGTCCAGTCTCTTCTTCCTCCCCAGGCAGTGGCTGGCATACAGCAAGCTCTACCAGAGTCTGGAGTTCAACAGCAACTGCCTCCTCCACCAGATCACCAGCATCGAGTACCAGTGGGTGCAGGAGCGCCTGAGGCCGGAGCAGGTGAAGGGGGATCTGGTACCATGAGAGGGGCAGAGATCAGGGGATCGTGCCCTCTGCACCCCAAAGCATCTCCTCTTAGCTCCCAGTGCCATTTCTTTCCAGGAAGGGCAGGAACATGTGGGGTAGAGAGGTGCCAGGGTGGCTGGAAGGTATTTCTGAAGAGAACCAGTCACAGGGACCAGGACAACCATGGGTCAGGGAGCCTCTTTGCCCTGGGGCTTGTTCCCTCTCTCCATGGACAAGCCTTTACCTTCTGCACCCACATCTCCTTCCTCCATCACTACCATCAAGTCAATCACAATCCCCTGAAAAACCTAAACATGACCCAATTCTTACTTGATTTTCCCAAGGCATCCCAGCACCCTGCTGAGACTCCAATGTTTTCTTGCCTAGCAAGGAGGTTGAAGCACAAAGCTCAGTTCAGACTCTCCAAGGAGAAGCTGAGGCATCAGAGGCTTCTCCCATCCTTGGAGCAGGGCAGAAAGGAGTAGAAGCCACCAGCCACCGCTGTGGTGCCGTGGTCCTGCCAGTCTTGCTGCTGAGGAGCACAGCATGTGTTTCCTTCCTTCTCCCCAGAAAGCAGAGCTGGCTGAGTCCTTCCAGTCCCTGCTGACTTATGGGGTCTCTCTCATCCGGAGGTACCGCATCATTTTCCCCCTCTCTGCCCCGAGGTCCCGGGAGAGGCTCCAGTCTCTGCTCCGGTGAGTCTAGCACCCGAGGCAGCTGCTCAGGGGGTCGTATGGCTCAGCCACCATGGGACTCAAGCCTATGAGCTTGAGGAAAACCCTATGTGAGCACTTTCTGCCCCCCTTTCAGGCTGCTGTGACACTTACCCAGTCCTGTCCCTCATGCTGGGCTCCCTGTGGGAGGGGAAGGTTGGTTTGGGCAGTCTCTGGGGGTAGAGGTGGCTCTTTCTGACAGCCTGGTGCTGGGTTTCACTCGAGCCTCTTGCTTTGCAGGGTCCTGGTTCAGATGTGCAAAATGAAAGCTTTCCGTGAGCTGTGCACCCTCAGCCCTGACCTTCCTGAGATGGTGTCCACAGCACTGAAGGTAGTGAGACTAGAGGTCTCATCATCCCCAGCCCTGGGGAGGTGGGAGCCTGCAGCTCTCCTTTCTCTTCCATCCCCTACCCAATGCCCACACCTCAGCAAAGCCACGTGGATCACCATGGGAAGAAGAAAATCCCTGCCCCTCTTCAAGCTGGTGATCCCAGCCTGTGATTCTCACCACGTGGAGCTGGGTTCTGAACACAGCAGGGGACATGGAGAGTGAGGAGGGTTACAGGTCTTTGCTCCTCCTGCTTCCCTGCCATCACACCAGGGCTCCTCTCTTGCAGTCAGGCACGACAGAGTGGTTTCACATGGAGAAGCAGCACCTCAAGCCCATGGTGAAGGTCAGTTCCCATCTCTGCCTCTCTGATACTGTGAGAAACTATTTGCTGGGCTCAGGGTGGGAGGCCCAAGGAGTTAGGAAGACAAGACAGATGAAGCTGCTCCAGTGTTCTGATGCAGTCAAGGCATGTGAGTTTCCACCTTAAAAAAATACCATGAACCACGTTACCTCCAGCTGCTGGGGTGCATTTCAGCTTAAGTGCCATGCTCAGGAGAGCAGGAGATGGTCTTTATCCCAGCCATGCAACCCCAGGGCAACTGTGGGTGTTACCAACAACTTCTTGGTGCTCCTAATGTGTATCCAATGGTAGATCCCCATCTCAGAATCACTGAGCATCTAAAACAAGCTGCCCTTTCCTTTGCAGAGCATGGAGGAGAATGGCAAAGCCTTGTCCAGACTCCTCCTGGAGGTGATAGGAGATCTCCAGCAGTGCCAGAAAATCTGGAACAAATTCTTCATCAAGTAGGTTTCAGAGCTTGATCTGCCCTTGTTCACCTTCCCTGTGGTCAACAGTGCACATTGGTGCCTCCTTCCTTGGCTCTTGGGCTTGAGAGAGAGCATCTGTAGTCCCATTTCTGCATCTTAGAGCTCACTGTCCTCACCCTTAGGGTCAGGGCATGGCCTGGGAGGGTTTGCTGGGCTGAGGCTGGCAGGCTCCTGACTTACTGTTTCTCTCTTGCAGCACCTTGAAGTTGAATCTCTTCTCCATTGCCTACCTGGAGCTGGAAAGCCTGGTGAGCAAGCTCGGGCTGCTCTGCACTTGTGGGACTAAGGTCTAAAGCTAGGCTGAGGTTTTGGGCCACCTTTCAGATGCCAGCTGCTTGTTGCAAGCCTGGAAAGACAGCAAAGCAGGGAAACACTCCACCTTTCCCTCCATCCCCATAAAGTGACTCTGCCCTAGTGAATCTCCTGAAATGCCACTCAAAAGGAAGAGCCCCTGAGCTGACCTTCACCTTGAGGTTTCAGAGAGCCCCTAGCAGACCAAGCCTTCCAGCCAGACCTTTCCTGACAGCTGTGTCCCTTTCCTTGTCCTCTGCCAGGTTGCAGAGCACGTCCAGGAGCAGCTGCATGAGCTGGACAGCAGCATGTCCAAGCCCACAGCTGAGAGCCTTTTCCAGCTCTACATGAACCTGCAGGAGCTCTATCGGATGAAGGACTTCCTCCCAAAGAGGTATCCAGCCCAGAGAAAGGAGAGAGGCTGAAGTGAGGGAACAAGCAATTAACTGAGAGTAACTTCAAATCCTTCCCATTCCCCTACACCACTAATTGCACACGAGGCAGACCAGGCTGTCAGTGCCTGGTGCTGATCTGGTCACCACCAGATGGGTTTCAGGATTGTCTTAGTGGGATTGGTGGAGACCTCAGCTTCCAGACAAGGGGATTCTCTTTAGCAGGTGCTATGTGCTGCCTTGGGGCAGTTTCTTGTATGTGAGAGTAGAATCAATCACAGAATCATTTTGGTTGGGAAAAACCCCTCCCCTCACCCTGCCCAGCCCAGCACTAACCCTCTGAGGCCCTCAGCACCTCAGCTGTGTGGCTGTGCAATAGTTCCAGGGCTGGGCACTCCCCAACTTCCCTGGGCAGCCTGGCACAGGGGTTGACAACCCTCTCAGGGAAGTTCTTCCTAATATCCAATCTAAACCTTCCCTGATGCAGCTTGAGGCCATTTCCTCTATCACTCATTACTGGGAAGAAGAGATCAACCCCCATGTTGCTACACTCTACTGTCAGGGAGTTACAGCCCTGAACACCCCCATTCCCTCAGCCTTTCCCCATCTGCTGTTCCCCAGTTCCTGTGCCTGTCTCTGGACACGCTCCAGCACTTCAATGTCCCTGTAGTGAGGGGCCCAACACAGTGTTGAACACAGATGCAGCTGAATAGAGGGGGACAATCAGTGCCCTGCTCCTGCTGCCACACCAGTGCTGATACAAGCCAGGATGCCCTTGGCCTTCTTGGCCACCTGGGCACGCTACTGGCTCATGTTCAGCCACCGTCAACTGACCTCCCCAGGCCTTTTCTCTCCAGGCAGCTTTCCAACCCATCTGCCCCAAGCCTGTGCCATTGCCTGGGGCTGTTGTAGCCCAAGTGCAGGCACTGGCACTTGGCCTTGTGTAAACCTCAGCTAGCCTAAACCTCAACTAGCCTCAGCTCGTTGACCCAGTCTGGCCAAGTCCCTGGGTGATGGCCCTCTGCTGTTGCTGTGCAGCTGGGGAAGCTGGTGCCTTCACTCACAGGGATGGACCTCTGGCTCTGAGCAATTTCCACCAGTGGTTCAAGGAAGCTGTGCCGCAGTGGCTGCAGAAGGCCTACAGCATCGCACTGGAGAGGGCACAGAGAGCCATCCAGATGGACCAGGTAACCTGGGGAGGAGAACATCTCCCTCCATCCTTTGGAAACACTCCTCACCTTGTCACCATGCCTGGCTCACAGCATTCAGACCACCACCTAGGTGCCTCTTACAACCCAGCATCAGGCTGGTTCTTCTAAATGCATAACAAAGCACATGGTCTCCTGGACCAGCTGATCTCACCCTGGCCCCACATTGCATCTTTCTGCTCTCTGGTAGCCTGAGTGATCTGATGAACCTGCATTTGGGCCATGCTAAAGAGAGAAAACAGCCATGGGGCTATGGGCTCCTCACCCTCTTCACTGTGGTCCATTGGTGCTGAGTTGGAGTGTGATGGAGGACAGTCCCATGCAGTGAGCTCAGGCTGCTCCATTCTCATCTCCTCCACACTCCAAAGTGGCTGGGTGATGACACTGGGATATAAGAAGCTAATGATGGGCTGGAGACTCCCCAAAGTGAAGGGGCAGCTCTCCTGTCTGCGATGGCTCCTTTCTGTACATCTAAATTGCATTTGCTTTCTCTGCCCTCTCAGCTGACACCCTTTGGGGAGCACAACAAGCACAGCACGTCCACTGTTGACCTGTCCACCTGCTATGCCCAGATTGTGAAGACCTGGCAGCAGCTCAACTGGCCAGACCCCGAGGAAGCCTTCATGATCATGGTGAAGCTCGTGGAGGTTGGTACACCAGGCTCTGCTGGCAGCTGCCACGCTCATGGGCACCAGCAATTGGAGTTTCCTCTCCTGGTCTGGTTTCCTCTGTGCCTCTATGAATAGGGCCAGTGTCCCACGCTGATGTGATGAGGTCCCCTGGCCCTGTGCTGGTCCCTGTGCCGGTCCCCATGCTGCTCAGTCCTGGTGGCTTTTTCTTTTATCCTGCAGGACATGTGCAGAATTGCCCTGATGTACTGTCGGCTCATCAAGGAGAGGGCTGAGGCTCTGTCGCTGCGTGAGCAGAACGAGGGCGAGGCAGCCAACAGGGTTGGTGTCAGGGCAGGGCCCACTGCTTGTGGAGAGGCAGGATTTGGCTCTGGTTTCTGGGCAAGGAGGGACATGAGCAGCTGGGCACCCAGCCAGCATCCCAGGTCTGGTTTTCATGGGAATCAGTTGGCTCGTGATAGCCATAATCCTGGAAAATCAGGAGGGGAATGGGATGAGCAGGGGAATGGGGATGAAGATGATCTTAAAGGTCTCTTCCAACCAATATGATTCACATAGCTGAGGTGCTGAGGGCTGTGGGTTAGTGCTGGGCTTGGCAGTGTGAGGGGAGGGCTGGGACTCCAGGAGCTTAAAGAGCTTTTCCAGTCAAAATGATTCTGTGATTCTAAGATGAGAATGATGATGGGGATGGGAACGGGGTTGGAGACAGGGATGAGGATGAAAATGAGGATGGGTGTGAAGATAGAAGGGCAGTGATGGGACTGGGGATGGAGCTGGCAGGGGATGCACCAGGATATGTGGGATCCCCCTGAAGCATCCCCACCTCCCCCAGCTCTGCATCGTGGTGAACAACATCAAGCAGCTGCGGCTGCTAATGCTGAAGCTGCCGTCACAGCTGGAGTGGGAGAAGCTGGAGCAGCGCACAGGGGCTGCCATCAACCCGCAGCAGATCCAGCACACGCTGCACAACCAGCTCGACAGCACCGTCTCCTGCCTGGACCATGAAGTCCAGGATGTGGTGCAAGCCCTGGCCACCAAGGTGACACCCTTGGCTCTCACCTCATCCAAGGAGTCCTGGAGCCCACCACGCTCCTGGGTTGGAGACAAGATGGGCTTGGGCATGGGGAGGCCAGTGCAGAGGGCAAAGCCCAAATGCCTCTATGTGTTTCTCCCTGGCAGCTGGAAAAGGGCATTGCCAGACACATCCAGGAGCTCTCATCTTCCAACAACACCCGGGAGCCTGAGGATGTGAGTACCTGGCCTAGCCCCTTCTGGACTCCCTCTTTTGGACAGCCATGAATAACCCTTCCCTGCTGGAGTGAGGGACAGTGGTGGGGCTCACACCTCTATATGCCTCTATATGGTTTGATGCCCTTGTTGGCAGCATGGGCACAGCCTGCCCATGTCCTCACTGTGGGAGGAAGCCTCTCCAGCCCTCCCAGCCTCACTGCTCCAGCCAGCAGTGTTCTGCCTCTCTGCCCCTTGTGCGCTGACAGATGCAGCCCCTCTGTGCCCTCTCCAATGCCCCTCTCCTCTCACTGCAGTCCATCATCCCGCTCATGAAGTTCCTGGAGTCAGAGCTGCAGTATCTCAACGAGCACCTGGTCCAGGAGAACTTCAAAAGGTGACCCAGGGCACTTTGGGGCTGGCTGCTGGGGCTTTCCCTCAGCCAAGGACCAAACCTTTGCCCAGCCCACTTCTCTGGACCCCCCTCACAGCCTTTCATCCCTCCCCACAGCCTCCTCGCTCTCCTCTGGCATCACACCTTGGCCGTGCTGTCGGCAGCCACGGGCCAGCAGGTCCCCTCAGCCCAGCACTACAGGAAGCTGCACTGTGCCCTGAAGGTACCGTGGTGGGGGCAGGAGGGGGGTCCCTGGCAGGGGACAGTTGGGTGTTTGCAGGCAGCTGACAGCATCCTTCTCCCCAGAGCCTGGAGCTGTGCTTCCACGCCGAGGGCTGTGGGCTGCCGCTGGAGACTCTCCACACCACAGCCTTCCTGGTAGGGGGTACAGGGGACTGGGGGGTCCCCAAGGGTACCCTTTGGTTGCCCTTCAGGGAGAACATCCCTGGGCTGCTGATTTGTCTGTTGTCCTTGACCATCATCTCTCATCCTCCCTGCAGTCACTGGAGACCCAGCTGGCCCTCTGCTCCTCCACCAGCCGCAAACTCATCCAGAAATACTTCAGCAACAGGATCCAGCAGCAGGTGAGAGTCAGGGTAATGCCTCCAGCTCATTCTCACAACCCACTCTGCTACACATGACGCTGTCCAGCACAGTCCTGAGGCTGTCTGGGCTGATTTTGCCCCAGCAGAGGGCCGGAGAGGGGGTTCAATTGCATCCCAGAGGATGCCCATCACACCCTCAGTACCCCAAAATGCCTGCTCAGCCTCCACTGGACCCCAGGCCTCCTTTCCAATGAGCATACTGAAAGGCAGCAGCCTTATTCTTGTGCCCACTGCTCAGCTGGACACCAGCTCGGAGAAGTACGGGGCCGTGACCATCAAGGCTCTGTACCGGCCGTCGGAGCAGAAGCTGCGCGTGGAAGTGCTCAACGCTGCCAACCTCATCCCCCTGGACTCCAACGGTGGGTGTGGGCGGGTGGGGGTGGGCTGAGGACCCTCTCTGCCCCAGAGCTCCCTGTCCTCACTTCCCCACACACCCCTGGCAGCATTTGGAGTAACAAGACAGTTGTCTTTATTTGCTTTTGCATGCGAGGAGGTGGGTTTGGGGGAAGGAGGAGGGTGATTGCACTGGCCCAGGGGGATGTGGCAGGGAGCACAGCTCAGTGGCTTCGCTTTGCAGCACAGGCCAGCAGCCAGGGCAGGTGGGTTGCAAATCACATAGGTAGAAAAACCTGCCGGGGTGTGAAGTGTGTCTTGGGCTGGGTGTCATTTGGAGAGGTCTCCAGGAGAGGTCGCTCCTCCTGCAGCTGCTCGTGGCAGGACTGGGGATGTTCCCACAGCCTCCTCGGAGCTTGGGCTGGGCTGGAGGATGGTGCTGAGGGTCTTCTGACCACCCCCTACCCCCCAGCCACTCCAGTGTGTCCAGCCACCCCAGCTGGGATCCACAGTGTGGGGGAGCTGATGTCTGCACCCTTCCAGGCTCAAGTGACCCGTTTGTCCAGCTCACCCTGGAGCCCCGTCATGAGTTCCCTGAGGTGGTGGCCAGGACCACCCAGCGCAAGAGGAATGAGCTGCACCCCCTCTTTGATGAAGCCTTCGACTTGTACGTAAAGGGCTGACACCCACTCCCCACCCTCCATCCCCAAAGCCCCCCAGGCTTCAACCAAGTCCTGCTGTGGGGCTGCTGCTCAGAGAACTGGGTCCTGTCCTGGGGTTTCACCCTCTGCAACCCACTGGGGATCTACTGTTGAGTCTTTTGGTGAGAGTGGGGATAGGGGCACCTCAAATACCTGTGTCCTGCAGGCTGATGCAGGGCAGGGCCAGGCCCTGGGCTTTGAAGGGGTCAGGAATCACTGCAGAGGGGAGGAGGGGCTGGCTTGCCATGCAGCACCACACTGGGGAAGCCTGTTTGGTCCCTGGAAGGAAGGTTGAATCTAGGGATGTGATGGTTCCCTGCATCCTGTTCCCTGGCAGCTTGATCCCTGCTGAGAAGTGCCGGCAGGAGGGGGCCTGTCTGCTGCTCACTGTCTTTGACTACGACACGCTGGGGGCCAACGACCTGGAGGGTGAAGCCTTCTTCCCCCTCTGCCAGCTGCCTGGGCTGGATGCTGCTGAGGACCAGGCTGACATGGGACGGGTGCCCCAGACCCGCCTCCCTCTCACCCACCCCAAACCCAGCGGTACGAGCCACCCCAGCCTGGCTGAGCCCTGCTGCAGCCCCTCCGGCCCCGTGGCGTGGGGAGGGGGCTGCAGTGGGTGTCTCCCACCATCACTCCCCTTCTCTCTGGCAGGAGATGAAATCCTCCAGCTGCTGGAGTCCAGGAAGGGGGACAAAGAGGCTCAGGCCTTCGTTAAGCTCCGCAAGCAACGAGCCAAGCAGTCCAAGGAGACAGAGTGAGGGAGGTTGGAGGAAGAGGGTCCTGCAACAAGAGGCTCTGGCCAAGGGGCATCTTGAGTTTTACCAGTGCTGGAACCAAAATCACACTCAGGGATCAGGGGCACAGGGGATCATTGTGCCCCCCCATCACCTATCTCACCCCCTCCTTGGGGTAGCAATGCTCCTGGGGGGCTGGGGAGGGTGGGCAGCAGGGGGTTTTCTTGCCTGTCCAGACTAACAACACTACAGGGGGATGTGAAAGTGTGTGGCTGTCCCTGTCCATCCTCATGAGCGTGTCACTGCCACAGCTCCTGGCCTGCCCCTGACCCCCTGGCTGCAGCACTGCAGCAGAGCACTGCAAACACATCCTCATTGACTTGGGCTGGGGAATAACCCATGGCCAAAACTGCCTTTTCCTTTTCCTTTTTTTCTCTTGTGGATAAGCGTCTTATTTTAAATTAAAAGCAACAAAGCTGATGTGTGGGCAGAGCTTGTGCAGATGGGAGTGGTGGAGCAATGACCCTGCCCTTGCCTTGATGCAACCAGGTATTTGGGATACAATTGGGGCTGCCCTTGTCAATGGGGTTAAGCTGGGATGGGGTAGGTGTCTGTGGCAGCTGTGTGAGCTACAACTCCATGACAGGAGGCTGTAGTGAGGTGGGGGTCAATTGGCCCCAGGGGAGGTTGAGGTTGGAGCTGAGGCAGAACTGTTTCCCTGAGAGGGGTGTCAGCCCCTTTGCCAGGCTGCCCAGGGAGCTGGGGGAGTGCCCAGCCCTGGAAGGATCCCAAAGACCTGGTGCTGAGGTGCTGAGGGCTGTGGGTCAGTGCTGGGCTGGGCAGGGTGAGACTCCAGGAGCTTAAAGATCTTTTCCAACCAAATGATTCTGTGATTTCAGTGGGAGGAGACAGTACAGGAGTGATTTAGTCCAGGTTTCTCACTGGAAATGGGATGTGGAGCTGGGATGGGGCTGAGCCCTGCACTGTGCTGGCACGTGGAGGCAGCTCAGGCCCTCAGCCCAGGATCCCCTCTCCCAGCTTTGGCTGGTTCCTGCAGCAGTCCAAGCTTTGGTAAGGGCTTGCCCAGGGATCTGCTTGTGTTATTTTGTGTTACAGGTCATTGCAAAATGTCACCTACACCCAGATCCAACTCAAAGGGGCCAGGAAAGGCAGAGACAGACAGGGCTGAATGTGCAGCAGCTGGTGCCCATCAACCTGCTGATGGAGCCAGCAGAGATGGGTTTTCAGCTGTGAAAGAGCCTGATAGCACACACTTAAGGCTCAGGAATGACAGAAGGCTTTAGGATGGGCAGTGCATGGTGGGTTGGTGATGAAAAAAGGGCTCCAGGCAGGTATGTGCAGGTAAGGGCTGTGTGTTGCTGGGTGAGAGGGAGCAGGAGCCATCCCTGCCCAGCCTGGCACCACTGGCTGTGGGCCTGGCACTTTGCTGTGCAGCTGGGCAGCCTTTGGTGGAGATGTTGGCCTCTTTTTTTTCTCCCTTCCCTTCTTAAAACACACATAGCTCTTGGGTGTGTTTGGGTATTTACCACCTATGGTATTGTCCTCAGGGTGCCTCAGGGGGCCCAGGGAGCCTACTGGAGCCTGGGCAGCAATAAAGAGCATCACAGCCCCCCTCAGCCAACCCAGCTGCCAAGAGCCCAGGCACAGCCAGCAAGCCCCTGGCCTTGTCCCCAGCCAGAGATGGGGTCCCAGGGCCCTCTGGGCAGCTCTGCAGGGTGCTATGAAACCTGAGTTTAACAACAAATGTGCCCAGTGGGGTAGCTGGGTGGTAATTATTGGATGGGGCTTTTATTTGGAGCTTGTTTTAGCTGTAATTATTACTACTACTAATCAATTTAGAGCTCCCTCTGCCCCCACCCTGCAAGGAGGCCAGCTGTGTGTAAGCTGGAGCAGGTCCCTGGGAGCTGCCATGTCCTGGGGAATTAAAACATCAGGCTCCTAGGTGGCTCAGCACCAGCTGCTCTCTCTTTGGGCAGAGCAACCACTGGGTCAGTTCAGGTCAAACCCTCCCCGTGTGGGCGGGAATTAAAAACACGCTCCTTTGGTAGCTGTGGCCAGGCTCAGTGGAAGCCACAGCAGGAGGGATTCAGGGCTGCTCACTCAGGAGAGAGCCATTTGCTGGGTAAGATCACTCATTTCAGTCCCCCACCCCTTGTAGCTCTGCAGAGATTTAAGATTCAGAAGAAGGATCCTGCTGAGGAGACACTGACCCAGGCATCACTTCATCCTGGGGAGAGGAACCCACCCCTCCAGCACCCTGCAGGGTAATGTGGTGGTGGTGGGTCCTGCTGCACACTTTCCTGCAAGGCTGAGCTCTCCAGGGCTGAGCCTGGAGTTTGCTTATTTTTAGCTGTTATCTTGAAACAATTGTTGTGCTGGAAGTTGCTGGGGGCTGGCAGTGACCCAGGCTGCCCTCACCCTGCCAGAAAGTCTGTCCCAGTGTGCAGGTGCCATGGGCTGGCCTCTGGCTTGAGTTTGGTTGGCACTTGGTTACTCAAGGTGTTTTAGTTTCATTTTGCTCAGCTGCAGGCAGTTGTGAGGATCTTTTCCCACCCCAAAAGGAATCATACTCCTTACAGAGAAGGGCTAATAAGCCATAACCCCCATGGATGCAGAGGAGAATAGCTTAAGCATTAAATAACACACCTGAAGGACACAAAAGCAGCTCCTGGTAGATGTGAGATGGGAGAAATCCCTTTCCTCCTCCTCTCACCCTGGTGAAGAAGCCCAACACAGGCAGCTTGCTGCAACACCAGAGGGAATCTAGTGATTCTTGTTATGAATAACCTCACGTGGGTGATTCAGATGATTGTTGTGATTGGACTAAGGGAGGGTGGTTGATGCATCTTTGAAGCACTAACTAGACCAAAAATCAAAGGTAAACTCTTGGCTCTACATGTAAGGCACATTCTTTTGGGTGCTAATGCATGAATCTATGTATGTAAGGATGTCAATGTTCCTATCCCCCACAGCTGCACAGGGACAGAAGGGCAGGCAGAGCCCACCCCAGCCCAGCTGGCCTCATTTTGGAGAGAAATTCTTGTCCAGACCAAGAATTTGGGTGATAAAATACTCTTTGACCTGTGGTTCTGCCATTTCCCAGGGAGTGTCTGTCCCATGTCAGAGGGTCAGATGCACTGCCCTGCATCCCCTTTCCTCGTGCATTGCCCTTGAGCTTAAAGGTGAAGGGCCACCCCCCGTGAGCAAGGGGCTTGATCCCACAGGGAACTCAGGAAGAAATTTTTCTTGGTTGTGTAAAAGAGAGAAGGCAAAAGTGGCCACAGAGCTGCATTTGATCAGGTATTTCACAGGCTCCACTGCACAGGCTTCAGCTGGCCGAGGCGCAGGGCAGGGCTGCACGTGTACCCTGGGCACACACACACACCCCCACACCCCCCCACAGCCCCATTTTGCTTTATTAGATATTTTCCTTTTTTTCTTAGCAAAAAAATAAAAATTTATTGTCCTCTAAAAAAAAAAAACAAAACAACAACAAAACCCAAACAAAAACCCAAACCAACAACCCAACCAAATCCATCCTGCCCTTGGAAACTGTGACACAGAGCGAGCTCTTTTTCCAGCCCCACATGCAAATTTCACTCTGCCAAGAAAAAGAGTCTAAACCAGGTTTCTGACAGCCAAAACACATATTTACAGAGTACAGAGGACGACAGCTGCAATCACAGTTCTATACATGGAATCATCAACAACACAGTTTTACACACCACCAATCACCATTCTGCCAACTTCTACATGGACTAGGGGCACTCCTGCCCAGGGCCCTTCCTCCTCCTTCTCCTAGGCAAAGTGGGGGAAGAGCCTGGTCAAGAACTGCCACCAGAAATACTGCAGTGTGTATTATTATTAGTAAGTATTATTCTTTGTGTTTAAATGTTTACTTGTATTGATTTTGGTTGAACATTGGAAGCCACGGAGTGTGTGTGGGGGGGAAAGCCCCAGGAATCTCTCCGCTGCAGTCACGAGCTTGCAGGAATACTTCAACCTTGTGAAAATACTAGGTTTTTACATCAGTAACGTCTATTTTGCTGTTGGCCATCACTCCAGGGATTATTATAAGTCTGGAGGAAAACACTGGTAAATATTCTTCCTTCTCAGATGGGGGGAAAAGGAGAAAGAGAGAAGGGTTGGAGGCTGATGGAACAGCAATGAATAAGTGAGTCCGTTCAAGGTTACAGGTTCCTCACAGGGTAAGGACTTCTCTTCATTGTCTCAGCTGCACAAGCCTTGGCAGTGGCTCAGGTTCAGCTTCAGAGATGCAGGGAAAGCATGAGACCCCTTCAGCAGGGGCTGAGCTGCAGCAGCCCCTGTGGGCAGGGGGTATGCTGAAAGAAAAGGTGGTGCTCCAGCTCTGAGCCTTTCCCCTGTGTGCCACTGGGGTTTTGCCACAGCTGCACATGGCTACATCCTCTAAGGCCAGACATAATCTACAAGTGGTCCCATTAGCCCTAAGTGATGCCAAAAAATCTTCAGCTCCTTGCTCTCAGCTACAGCTCTAAGCTTTGCTTTCTGGTATCTACCTACCTGGGACAGTGTTGCCTTAAGCCATCTGCTTCTACATCATTTGTTCATAGTAATAGAAAAGTTTATTGACCTTTCAGACACTGTGGTTTCACAACACCATTAAGACTCCCTGCCCCCAGCTCTTAGCTCAGAAGTGTCTGACCTGCCCCATTAGTCAGCCAGGGTCAACACTTCCAGAGCTCCCAAAAATCTGGGGAGGAAAATGTCATGATCCAATAAGAAGTCTGTGTGAAAAGGCAGGACCCAGGCACTTTGAGGGCTGCTCAGCAAGAAGCCTCAGGGGCAAAACTTGGTTTCAAAGTGTGACTCGGCCAAAAAAGGCCCCTTTAGTTCTGCCATGTGACTGTGGGTCCTGTGAAAGGGAGGCCCTGCTTCAGGAGGAAGCTTGACAGTACATTACAGGGGCTGTACTTCTTAGCACCAGGTTTATTTTAACCAGACTCTTGTGACAGCACACAGAAGCTGATCGCAGCCTCTCACACCTGAAAGGAGGAGGGGTCAGCAGCAACAAGGGCTAGAGAGGGTCTGGACTGCTGCCCTTTCCCCTTGCCCTCACCTGCCTCAGTAATGAAATTGCCATCCAGTGGCCCTCCCCGAGTTACACACAAACCAAGCCAAGATGCAGCTCTCTCTTTCCCAGCTTAAGAACATAATTCACATTTCAGACGTTTCTTCTTTTGTTTTTTTTTTTTCCTAAAGCAGCAAATAAATTCCTAGACACCTAAATTTAGGAAATGTTCCTTAAAGAATCAGAGGAAAGTGAGAAAGAGGCAAGGTGCTTCTGCAAAGAGAGTGCTGAGATGCCTTGGGGTGGGGGCAAGGGAAAGGGCTAGTGCCAAATTCCTTCAGGCTGCTCTGCCATGAGTGCAGTGTGGCAATGGAAAGTCTGGAAAATTAAAGAGCTACAAGGGGGGGAAGTTTTGAGTTCTTTGGTCCTTTAGTATAAGTTTTAAAACAAAGACATTGTTGTACTCAAAAGGGAAAAAAAAATGTGCTTTCTCTGGCCTGGAATTTTCCTTGTATTCCCCTGCCTAAGCCATATGCCCCATGGAAACTGGGGCCAAATCTCTCTTCCCCAACCATCCCACTGTGCCTGGGAGTCAGCCAGAGCTGCCAGCGGTGAACAAGTGTCATCTGAAGAGAAGGGACGAAGCAAAGAGCCCCTGTAAGAATCACATACAATCACTCAGGTGGGTGTTGGACTGAAAAGAGAGGGTTGGCCAAAGGCAGCATCACCCTGAGCAGTCCCATGGGGAGGCAGAGAGCAGATAAAACCACCACATGTGTACAAAGTCTTACAAACTCATGGCCAAAACCAGCTCTGCTTCTTATGAACACGAAAGACCTGACTGAAGAGTTTATTTCCTATGATTTCACTTACAAATCTTTTGAGTAAATCTCTCTCAATTGGGCTTTTTCCTCCTTCCTCCATTTTTTTTAAACTTTTCTTTATTTTCTTTAAAAAAAAAAAAACCAAACCCCAAATGTTCATGTGTTTTAATAAAAAGTCTTTCCTTAAGCTTAGACCAAGGCAGGTGTGCTGCCCCCATGGCACAGACATTCAAAGGCTATAACCAAACAACGTAGCCACAACAGTCACTCAACAGTGTCTCTCCATTAAAAAAAAAAAGGGATTTAAAAACCTGATGCTAGTTACAATAAAGTACAGATGGAAACAAACAAAAAAAAAGCATTTTTTACCAAAAAATCTCCCAAAAAAAACAAGTTAATGGGAAAAACATAAAAATAACTAGACAGAGCTGCACTTAAGAGATAATCTGGGAATGCATATTAACCCCTTCCATGGCAAGGAAAGGTGGAATTATGGAAGCAAACCTAATTATGTCTTTGCATTAAATATGAAGCTTTCTGAGAGGCTCTGGTAAAAATTCAGGTTTTCCTACACCAGTGGGCTGCTGGAGGTTCCAGTGCTTTGCCAGGTCAGGGAAGGGGAACACAGGCTGCATCCCTGCGCTGAATGAAAACGTTTCATCAACTGATTGGCCTTTTGGTTGAGATCCCAGCAGGTTACTGCAATCCACCTGATGTAAAAACCCAATGCACACACCAGTAAAGAGAGTCACAGGAAAGCTCAGTAAGTGGACAGGTGACATTGCTTTGTCACACTGGGCTTTCTCTACCAGCATGGGCACACGTGATCTCGAGAGCATAAAGGGTCCACAAACCGTCCCGGAGCTGCTGACACAGGCAACTCTGTTCAACAAGTGTCCTTGGACTACCTGCAATCATGGTTCATGCCTTTCAGCAGTGATGGGGGATTAAGTCCCCGTGGCTAAAACAAAATTAATCTGGTCTGAAACGGCACCAAGTCTTTAGACAGCCACCAGACAAAGGGGTGTCTGGAGAGAACCAACCTCTGCATCTGTATTTCTTTCAAGAGCTTTAGCTGACACAAAGGCAACACTTGTAAGGCTGCTCAGACCTGGAACATGTCAGCTGTATCAGCAGTGGACACTGAATTTTGGGGCTTGGCTTACTCTAGGTCCAATACTTTATATATATTTTTTTTTCCCTCTTTTCTTCTTTTTATATAAATATACAAAGAGTGTAAAAACAATTTAAAAAGCGAACTTTGCTGCTCAAAGAGACAAAGTTCCTGCACATTCAGAGCTGGGCAATGTGAGGCCCACCAGGCAGGCACCCAGCAGAGCTTCCATCAGGGGAGGACAGCTTTAACCAGGCTGGGTCAGTGAAAGAGCAGGGAGACCGAAGACATGAACAAGTCATTTCAAATCCACCTCGATCCTCCCCGTGATCTCAACTCTTCCTCTGGAAAGCACATGGAAGCCCCTCTTACCCACTCTAAATCCTTCTGGAAATAGTCAAAAAAATTTGTTATCACCTAAATAGAAAAGAGGAGAAACTCCTGACTCTTTGCAAATGGCCCTTTGATCTGTATTAAAAACAGCTCTCAAAGTTGCTCAAGAGTTAGAATTAGTGGGGCATGGGGTGAGGGGCAGTTTAGATACGGGATGTAAAATATTAAAAAGTGCTCTGCAACTAAATTTTTTTGTCTCCTGTGAGTATGTGGGTGTGTGTGCAGATCCACACAGACACACACACATACACACACATATATACATATATATATACACATACATATCTATATGTACACATACATATATATGTACGTTAAGTATAAAGTTAAAAAGTTCTCTAAGGATATGATTAGAAGGGAGTGTCCTGGGAAGGTCACGACTGGAGAGAGTGGGGCCTGTTGGGATGGCAGATGGGGCACTCGCCTTCCTCGGCGCAGGTTTCACACAGCACCGCGTGTTGGCACGGTAACACCACCCGGTTCTCCTCCTGACACTTAAGGCATTTCACTGACTGCATCTGAAATACTGCCTGTAAGAGAGAGGGGGACAGGGCACAACATGAGCAACGGGGTCACAGAGCAACAGGGCTGCCAGCCTGCACAGTGGGGAGATGGTGAGAAGGCAGCTGCCCGCCCTGGGATATCTGAAGCAAAAGCAAAGCAGCACAGCATGAGCTGAAGCATCTTCCTTATGAGGAAAGGCTGTGGGAACTGGGGCTGTTCAGTCTGGAGGAGACTGAGGGGGGGTATCTCACTAATATTTACAGATATCTAAAGGGTGGGTGTCAGGAAGTTGGGGCAGCACTTTTTTCTGTTTTGTCCAGTGACAGGACAAGGGGTGATGAGATGAAGCTGGAACACAGAAAGCTCTATTTAAACATAAGGAAAAAAAACCCTGTTTTACTATAAGGGAGCCCTGGCCCAGGCTGCCCAGGGAGGGTGAGGAGGCTCCTTCTCTGGAGGTCTTCAAAACTCACCTGGACGCATTCCTGTGGGACCTTGATCTAGGTGGGACCTGCTTTGAGTGTTGGACTAGATGACCTCTAAAGGTCCCTTCCAACCCCTACCATTTTATGATTCTATTATGTCTTTCAGGACCTTTAGGATCAACAGAGCAGCTTTGATTGACTTAAACCCTCTACTTTAGGCATAAAGCCATAGGTATTTTCTTCTAAGCTGGCTAAAACTCACTCTGGCTACAGCCACACAGAATTGCTTTGATAAGCTTCTGATTTCTGGCTGTATTAAAGCAAAGGGGAGAAAAGCTGTGATCTGCAGGAGCAGAGAGAGCAAAGCCCTGCCCTGCAAATCCCTGGCACTCACCTTATCGACTTTCTCCAGGTTTGCCCGCAGCTGCTTCTGAAGGGTATAGAGAGAAGAGAGCGAGAGCGTTTCCAGGTCAGAGAAGGAGCGCAGAAACTGCGGGTCCTGTCCTGTGTGGATCCTCTCCAGCTCCTCCTGCAGTTTCTTCACTTGTAGCTCCAAGGCTTCCCTCTGCTCCCGGGCCAGTTCACATTCCATGTTAGCTGTGTTGGCGCGATCGTTTGCTTCCTCTGCCTCCTTTTTCCAAGCATCACAAGCCTACAAGTTCCAACCAAGAGGGTAAAAGAAGTATTCTGAAAATTCAGCCTCCAAGAGAGTATCCCAGACAAAACCACCCATTTCTATATACCCCTCACCAGCAGTGTGTTCTGCTTCACCTGCCCTGCTCCCAGATTCTGAAACATCCTATGAGCTTTGCTTCCAAAGCACTGCTCACCCAGTGCCCCAGCTGCTGTATTTGGCTCACACTGTTAAAGGGCTGGACTCTGCAGACCAGCAAATTCTCACGGATCTAAGTCAAATGGTGGGTCTAAGAGACTGTCAAGCACTTCAGTGCATCTGTTACAACACCAGGCCATATACTTCCAGCACCTGAATGCATCAGCCACAGTGACTCAGTCCCTCTTTCTGAGGGAGAAGAGAGAATGTTTAAAATAATCTGTTTGTAAAACCTACAGCTCTTCCCATCACCTCAGTGTCTGCAAAGCTCCTGCTGAAAAGGCTGATACCCTCCTACTTCTTTACACTCCCCAGTCTTTCTTCCCAGAGGTTGCCCAAGTACCTGTTTGGCTTGTTTCCAAGACTCTTCCCACTGCTTTATTGTGCCGTTGGCTTCATCCAGTTCCTGCCGTAGCCGTGCCAGCTCCGCAGCACCTGGACCTGACAGAAATGCAGGTGAGGTACTGGGCGAAAAACTCCCCGAAGCAAAGTGTTCCCATATGCTGCTGTTCATCCCATTTAAACCTGTTTCACAGGGAAATAGAGAGGGTTATGTCACAGGTGCTGGCAGTTTCCCCATTTCCTCCCTAACCTTGTGAAATCCAGGATTCAAAAGTGTGTACATAGGAAAGAGATCACCTCAAGAATGACTTTCATCCCCAGGAGTCCATCACAGAGGGACTTTACAGGGGAAGTTTCACACCATTAGGCCTCATATTTAATAACACAGAGAAAACCCAAGAAACTGAGTGGCAAACAGATTGGTTCAGGCAGCCAACCCAGGTGGTGGTTCCTCTCACACTGCAACATCAGAAAACTTCTGCTTTTGTCTCCTCAGCTTAGTGCTTAGAAAAGGAGCCTCCTTTCCCAAAGAGTGTGACTGAAATGCACCAAGGGCACTGTTGCTTGAACATGCAAGAAACAGAACTAAGTGGAAAAACTTGTTTATAAGCAAGGGAAGGTGATGGTACATACATCAGCTTCATCTCTTGCAGGGTTCAAGCATAAAACTAGTGATTGGGACCAGACAAGACTAACTAACCACTTCCTTATTTTGGCTTGTTGTTTGGCTCTTTTCAGAAGGAAATTCAAGGCTCAGGAGACAAAGTCATAGAAAACCAGCTGTAAACAAAACTGGCCATTTTTTTTCCACAGACTCCATGGTTTGTACTCTTTAAAACAAAAATATTTTTACTTCAAATAAGCATCCACACTTGGCACACAGAGGAGAACTAGCAGGAAAAGCTAATATTGAGACAGAGCTACTGAGTGATGTGGGTTCTTACATACACAGACGTGCACCAGTTTGATGTAGGAGTCATTTTCATTTGGTGGTGCTTACCACAGGCTGTGGACATTCCTAAATCTCTTTGCATTTGAGAATTCTGATCTGATCTGTCAAACTGACTGTCTGCAAGCACGTATGGCCTCTCACTGAGGGCTAACCCAGCATCACTTACTTCACATTTAGCCAAGACACAAGCAGTTACCAAAAAAAAAAAATGCAGCTGAAAAATAGTAGCTTGTCTTCACTAAGGGCTTAGGGGCAATAACAAGTCATTTAGCAGAGCAGCAAGGGATCTTTGCTGGCTCCAGCCACTTACCACAGATCCACTTCAGCTGCTCTGAGGTGTGTGCAGTTGAAAGCAAGGAGTTTTAGTGAAATCTCAACTCCCTCTGTGTTTTTAAAATTTCAGTTTTCTTGAATGGGAATCTAGCACTAAGCAGGATGCTGCAAGCCACAAGTGGCTTGGACTAGTTGGACTCGATGGTCTTAAAGGTCTTTTCAAACCAAAACGACTCTATGATTCCATGAAATTCTGACATAATGCTGACCAAGCTTATCTTGTCATTTGTTTTTACTTCCTCTTTCATCTGCTGTTTTCATTTCATATTTGAAGTAGCAAGCTCCTTTGGTCAGGAATGCCTTTCTCTGCTCATTTTGCATCTGGGCTAGTTCTCAATCTGCTAGGACTAGGCATTTTTAACTGCATTGCAATATAAATAACAACTATACACAAACTTATGTGCATTCAATAAGTCACAAGGCATAGATGAGGTTCCAGATTCCCATCTGCTAGGTGACTATTTAAACATCTTACCAAAATCTCAACAAAAATGGTTTTGTTGTATTAGAGAAAAAAACCTCTTAAATTATTTAAATGCTTTAAATGCTTTTGTGAATTCCCTGCAGTTCTTTGGCTTTTCATTTGTACAACTACACAGCCAAGACAGATATCACTGCTTAACTTGTTTCTTCTGAAATTGAAAGCAGGCCTTATCAGCAAGTTTTCCAAAACTGGGATGAACAGTCAGCCTCAACACTAATTAATAGCAGAGATATCCTCTGATGTCTCTCTTCTTATTACAGTAACTGTAAAAGCTGTTAAAGCTAAACAAACAGCAACTAAAAGGCATGGAAACATGGTTTGGGCCTACGCAGACAAGGGAAGCAGTTACACAGATAAGAGCATGCAGAAACAGATTACAAAAGCATGTCATCACGTTATTAGGTTAAGCTGAATGTTCAAGCTTGAAGTGTATCTCAAATTTCAAGAAGCATTTATGTCTGTTGTCAACAGAGAGAACTAATATTTACTGTTACTACCACAGAAATCAGCAGAGCCAGCGTCGCTGTAGCCCTGAGCCCATCAAACAGTTTTATGTCTCAAAGTAACCTTGCAGCTGGATAATAAAATAGATTTGGCCCTTCAGTTCCCAGTTGTGCCCGATACAGCTGAAGCTCCAAAGCAATTTCTCTTCCCTTCACAGTACCTCATATCAGAAACAGATCCTTGAGAAAGAAGAAAAAGGAGCAAAGGGGATAAGGCTGGAACACTGTAACTTTTAGCAAAGTCCATGCTGCAGAACTGTATGCCGAGTGCCAAAGAGGGGAAAAAATATATATGACTCAAACCTAATCTAGAGCTCCCAGAAGCCTATCTGACCCACAAGCAGCCCCACAGGCAAATGCAATCCCTACCTTAACTAAGTAAAGCTAAGGAGACAACTTAAGAGTTTTACGTAAAGCCTCAGCACAGCATTGGTGGCAGGAAAACGCAGAGCTCTTTTCCCTGAAAGGCATCATCAGAGCAAGTCACTCTAGCTATCTGTCTCTTCTTCCTCAGCCTAGACACAGAGGAGGCAGAGGAAACTGCTT
>WBNH01005344.1:0-40149 GCA_013401255.1 Urocolius indicus
AGCTATCTGTCTCTTCTTCCTCAGCCTAGACACAGAGGAGGCAGAGGAAACTGCTTCCTTCTTCACAAGGCATTAGCTAACTTTTCATAGAGCAGCCTCTATCGCTGTTGCTGTTCTCAGGGGAAGAAGAGACACAAATGGCAGCAGTGGAGTAGTACATTCAAATCAAAGTTAACAAAAGAAAATACTTACATGGCACAGACAGGCATGTACATGGGATACACACACTGTGCATTTACCTAATGATCCATGAGAAGCTGATGTCCCCAGGAACGTGTTTTCTGATTGGCTTAAGTGTCCCTGGGGCTGATGAAGGAAATGCGATGAGAGGCTGACCGGTGGAGAAGGAGAGGCAGAGTGAAAGGAGGCAGAACTTCCAAGGGACCCAGGGATATTTACAGGAGCAGAACTTTGCAGCAAACTCCCACCTGGACAAAGAACACACAGAGAGGATGGCTATGTATGACCATGAAGTGTGGGCACAGCACAGGAGTTCAGAGCAGAAGGCGTTAGGTTCCCCTTCTCCTCCCTAAGCCCCTCGGGATTCCCTCTGCTGCTCATCGTGTTTCATTCCCCTCTCAGCCTTTAAGAGGAGCACTGAAGCCGCTGTCCAGTGAACCACGTAGGTTAAGACCCTCCAGAGTTCCATGGACTACTCGTTTTAACTGGCCAAAGCAACAAAAAGTTTTCTGAGCAGAATTCAGTCCCTTATCAGTCTGCAGAAGACGAATTTGGTACCTGGTGAGATACTTAGTAATGAAAATTTCACTTCTAAGACATGTGCCTCTGCCCAAAACACCTGTAGGGAGAAGACTACCATGCTGGGTCAGGACATTATCCTAACCTCTAAAAATCAGTGATTAGCTTTAGTTACTTTAGACATACTTGAGTGCCTGGATCTATCAGTAATAAAAACCACTAAACAGATAAAAGCCTAGTCCTCAAAGACATCATGCTTCCCTTGTGCAAGAGGTCCTCCTGCCTGTCACACAGAGAGAGAGATCTCAGCCCTGCTCCCCATCTCTCCTCACCTCCCTTCTTAGAAGATTACCAGGTAACACCCAGACCTGACATGAACAGAGGGAGAAGCACTGAGGAGGATCCCACAGCCACTGTAGGTGGTTGTTGGCAGAAGCAGGGCTGTCAGCAGACAACGCACAGTAAACTCTCTGACCAGGCTCTTATCTTTGGCAGAGAAGTGGAAGTGATATTCTTTAGGGTTCCTTCCACAGGTCCCTCCCTACCTCAAATACAGTTCCAGGCAGTGTGGCTCCCTTGGAATCCTTCAAAGACCAAAGTTATCTCCCATTCAAAAACCTGTCCTACACAGCAAGGGTAGCCAGAAGCTAAATCCACTTCCAAAAAGACATCTTGTTTTCCCCTGGACACTCAGAGACAGGTTGAAGAGGCCTTTGCCTACCTCCACGTATTAAAATGAGACAGACATTACAGGAATCAAGTCAGCAGACCATGATGACACTCTGTGACAGATGGATAGCATTACCAGGTCAGTGAGTTTCCTGTTACTGCAAGGGAGAGTTTTCTGCTTAAGATGCAGATCACTACTATACTTTGGCCTGTTTTTAAAGCTATCAGATGCCTTCTAGAGTCTACTTGCACTCTTAAACTAGGAAAAAAATAATCAAGCAAGTCCTACTCAGTCTCAAGAAACATCCCCAAGACACCTGGGCCCAATGGCAAGAACTCAGTTCTGCTAGTCAGTGTGGGCAAGCTTTCACTTCAAAGATGCTCAGTCGTTGCCAGAGTTTGTTATAATCGCTGTTTTAACCAATGTTATTCTGGGACTGGTTTTAGAGCTTTGTTGGGCTGGCTCCACTGAGGTGACTGGGCAACACTGCTTGGCAGAAGATAAAGAAAGCTCTGTTGCTTTCATGTACCTATCATGATGCCACTCGTGTGGGGCACTGTGCTGCTGTCAAATGTCTTCTCCAGGGCAGCCACTCCGAATTCATTCAGGTCCAGGTCATCCAAGGCAGACTCTGCCAGACACAGAGGTACCAATTATGTTATAAAGGACCAACAACTTCAAGAGATAGGATGGCCCAAAGAGCCTACATGCAGAGGAGCCTTCGCTCTCTATTTTGTCAGTCTGCACGGCCCTACTCTTTGCCCTGTGCTTAATTGGTTTGGCAGAAGTGTCACAGGCAGCTTTTCAGTTCAGGTTCTTTTACACGATCTGATTTCTTTTTGTCTCCAAGTATTCCAAAATACTTCTATGAAAACAAAACAACTGATGAAATAACAGCAGCTGCCATAAGTCTTCCCCAAACTGCTCTTTCATGTCTGTCCATAACACACTCGGTGTTACTCGCTGGCTTCTGACACGTCTGGGTCTGGCTTGTGCTTTGTCCCTACTTTGGTGAAGACAACTTGAAAAACATCTCTGAGGTTCAAATATAGGGTAAAATAAATTGAAAGCTTATGAGTGCCTACCTGTTTGAACATGCCTCATGATCAATATCATTCCATCCCACTCATGCCCACTCATTTCTATTATTATTTTTAACAAATCAGTGACATCACCTCAGAAACGTTTGATTTAAAAAAAACAAACACCAAAAAGCCTCCCCAGGTGACCAAAAAGCCTGAACCTATTTAAAAGGAGTTGATTTTCTTTTGTTTTCCTTTTTCTTACAGCCTCTGTCCTGCACTCTATGAAAGGCAAGTCCTCATGCTCTAGGTGGTGGTAGCCCTTGCTATAACACTGTCGTTTAGAATGTGAGGGGTGGTAACTGTGGCAAACCCCCTCCCCATGATTTCCTGCCTACTCCAAGACCTCTTTGTCACTTTGACAAACCTAAAACTAAAGGCCCTTTACACCATCTGACATTGAGTGAGTGGCTCAGAGGCCTTCTGTTGGTCCCGTGGGTGACTTTCATCCATAATGACCTGCAGAAAACATCAGATGTGTCACAGTCACAGATAAAAGAAAAAAAAAAAAAAAAAGCTCACAGCCTTCAGGAATCTGCCAACACCGACAGAGACGAGAAACTGGGGTTTACTGGAACACCAACGCTATTCCAAATCCTCATACCTTGTTGATCCACGTTCTGAGGAAGCCCTATTAGGGTAAGTCAAAAAGGTAAAGTTACCTATGACAGACTCAACGGTGTCACTGGTTGGGTAGAAAGGAAGGGCATTGGCATTCATGCCCGGGATGCTGCTGGTGCCAGCGGGGCTCGGTGGTGTTGCAGCCAGACTGGAGGTGATACTAGAGGAGATGCTGGATGTCAGCGGGCTCCCCACTGGGAGAATACCCAGTATATCCTGAAACAAGAGTTTTAAAAGGGAAAGAGGTAGGAAATGAAACATCTTTATAGAAGAATCTTTTCAGAAGCATGCAGGACTGAAGCAAAGATCAGCAGCAAACCTGTTCCTGCCCGCTTCCAACCTGACAGATGGCTGGTGCTACTACTGGGCTGGGGGTGGGGGAGAGATTAACAGCTTTTCTTTAATTTCTGCCGACTGTTCTCCATTCCACCCATCCCCACTGCCCCCAGTATTACAACCATCCTTCAGGCTGCCCCAGAATTAACTCCTGTGACCCACAGGTTGCATGCAATCATAGGGATGGGTCACACAATCACTCACTCAGACTTAGTTCATCACATGACTTAGAACCTGATATTAAATTCTCTCTGCTGAATCCTTGAACTGAGATGACTCCAGAGATCCATTCCAGCTCAATTTTCTGTCATTTGGAGACTTTCTCCAGGACACTCCAAGTCTATGAATCTATTCTGAATTCACACAGGTCTAGCTATTCACAAATAACACCATCCAGCAAATCATTCCCTCTTCATCAAGTAACCCCTCAAGCTGAGCATCCCTAATGGTGTCTGGACTGTCATTTGCTCCCTGCAGAGCTGTCTGGATCCACAGAGGCTTCTTGCATTCTTGTCTGTGGTGGTGTGAGAACTGAGCTAGGTTCAGAGCCCTGCTAGCAGTACCATACCTGTTTGGGCTGTAACAAAGGTTGCTCCTGGCTCCTGTGCTCCAGTGAGTGGGACTTCATTTTTGCTTGCTGCAGTAAAGAAACAGAACAAAAGATAAGCAAAGGGATTAGTAGCAAAATTAAAACTGGCTGACTGCTGGCTTTGGAGAGGCCACGAGAAACACAGTCCCTTCCTCTTGTACAACCTACTCTGGGCACTAGAGAATTCTGTGAGTGGGAAAGCATAGCAATCTGAAAACACTCCAAGTGATGTGCTCTTTATATACCAAGACATTACCCCTAGAACTATGCAAACACTTGTCACAATCACATTTGCCTTCAATGCTGCTCTAAGACCTCTGCTAGCACAAAGGACATCAAGGAACAAGACCAAAAATGAACTGTTTTGCCTTGCTATAAATAACCCATCATCTCTACTAGTGTCTTAAAAAAAAAAGGCCAGGAATGGTGGGAGGCATACTGTGTCTTTAAATTACGTAAACATTTTATCAGCTTTGGGAAAATAAAGTATACAAATCATGTTTTCCAGCTCCCAGCTAGGGTTGTGAAGTAAAATACAGTGATAACTAATCAATTTCAAAAGCAACATCATTAAAACTAAAAAAAAACCCTTCCTCCATCAGTGAACACAAGAACTAAAAGCTATAAACCACAAGGTCAGGGATGTCTGCAACTGCAAAATTGTGTGAATGGCAACACACAGTATTTCACTACCCAGCCTAAAAATCAAGAACCTTCCCTCACTGTATCCTTAAGGGATATCAACCCTCTTGGCTCACATCAGTCAGTTCTGAGCTACAACAACCGGAGGTAGGAAGGAAGTGGCCTCATGAGCTTGTCAGTGTGTAAGGGTCTGTTCTGCAGTTGTTGCTCTTTTCCTCCCAGGCCCTTACACGTGTAAGGGAGAGGGAGATCAATCACACCCTCCAGGCACAGAGAGGGAGCAAATAAGTCATGAGAGTCACGGCTGCTTGTTTAGTCACTCCCCAACCCCCCCTCCCCTAGTTTGAATCAGAGACATATTCCAGGCATAAAGTCTGCTCAAGCCTTTTATCACAAATGCAGGCAGGCACCATCTCTACAGGGCAGATAAAGGCACGATGTGCAACAGCAGTGCACGAGATGCCACCCTGACCTGAAGTGATGGGCCTTGACTTTTTCGTTTAAACAGTCTTAAGGAAAAAGATAAATGACTCCTGGAGAGAGATGATATAATCAGACAGGCGAAAGAGCAGCAGAAGAATTCATCTCTTGGTTTTTACTTAATTAAAACATTTTCTCTGCTCAGCTGTATGCCTGTGGGCAGATGGGGAGGTCAGTCTGGCAAACAGGCAGTTGAGATACAGACACAAAGATCCTCCTGAGGTGGGTACAGTTCTCTCATGCTTCCCTGAACGTCATACAGCAAAACTGAAGTGATCAGGCTTGTTTTCCTTTGTGTGCAATGGATGTGTTACATAGGTGCATCTGTGTGTGTCTGATAACACGCCTGCTAAATGACCCAATGCATCTCTCCCCTGTTTGACACTCATCTGATCACAAGATGTGTTGTCAACAGACAACGACAGCTAAATTGAAGGCACAGATGCAGCCCTGCCCCTCCAGCTGAGAGGCTTCCTGCCAATGGAGCTAGCTGGCTTAACTAAAAGGTTCTTCTTCCTTTAAGGAGGAGAAAAAGTGAACACATTTTTAAGTCAGGCCCAATTCTCATGGCCTTGAATTCACGGAACACCAGTGAAAAACAGAGCAAACCAACTGTCACCACTAAGCCAGTCTCCTTTAGCTCTGAATAACACTAAAAAGGGCATGCATCAAGGCAGAAACTCAAAGGGCAGGCTGAAACTCTCCAGCTCACTCTGTTGCAGTCAGGAAAGAAAACAGGGGACATAAATTACGAGTGAAACTGAATGCTTTCTGACCAGCATGGACAAACTTACTGTACTGTGTGTGTCAGGACTTAGAAACACCTCCTGGTCATGGCATTCAAGCCTACAGACAGCATTTTTCCAGCTTGCTAAATCTTTTGGGACTCAGCAAAAGTATTTTTAGCTTTAACTGTTGGCTCAGCCTTACCACAAACTATGTGGAACTTATTAAGACAGAAGGTGCATTTTTCATTCTAATAAGATCAAAACTATTTGCAACTAATTTTACAGAGGAAAATTTAGAAGCCTACTGCAGAGCTGAGCCAGAGTGTCTCTTCAGTTTTCAAATACCAGTGAAGTTAAACACCTAATTATTGGTCTAATGTACAGGGTATGTGAGAATCTCTGGTGCCCACAGCAGCCAAAGGGAATTACAAAGGATTTTAAAGAGTAATTATAGATTAAAAGAAAATTAAATCAGGACACTTATGAGACACCTAATTTTTGTCTGTAGAAGCCTAGCATAAGGGAACTGTGATTACCTCTGTCTATATCTTAATAGCTATTTATTCCAGTCATTTAACAGAGGCTTATGCTTAATTAAAGTCACATAAGAAGCTACCTGAATACAGTATCTTTGTAGTACAGCCTTGACTTCAGACATAAATGCTCATCATATGGCCTTCCTTTTAAAAGTCCTATTCATGCTCCATCCCCTTTCTCCTTGGCTTAGGCTTGCTGCCCATTTTCTCCAAAGCAGGGCCTCCCTGGCACCCTGCCTCTGCTGGCAGGAAACAGAGGTTCTCTCAGTCTTTGGGCTTTGGGTTCACTCCTCCTTTGCAGCAGAGGCAACAGAGAATAAGCACATGTTTTATCTTTTGTTTCTAAACAACTGCTACAAGCTGCTCTGCCCACAAGAAGTGCCAGGATCACAGCATGGTCTGCTCTTTACTCCCAAAGATGTGTTGCATCAATTTGCAATTTCCTAAGCCACATCCACGTTAAGCAAGACAAAGGAAGCATTTATAGGAAAGTGTACATGCATGTAGCTTCATCTGTATTTGTCACTAAATCATTTCAATTAGACTAAACAGTGTTCAAGACTGGTCCTATTGCAAGGTTTGGTCATATTTTCCCCAAAGTTGTAAAAATAAATAAAACAATCCCTAGAGTCTGCTACTAAATCCAACTACTTCATGCAAGATCTTGTCTAGACAAGATATTTCCACTGTTTTCTCACAGCAGTTCAATATTAAGGCAGCAGTAAAAGCTTATTAAGGCTTGCTTCTTTACAATTACAAACAAGAGTTTAAATGTAGGCAGGCTAAAAGCAGCACTCCTTGTCATCTCTGTATTCAAGTAACATAGACCAAATTTGGGGTTTTTTAAAGTAATAAAAAAAAAAAACTTGTGGGAATTTTGTTTTTGAAGGCACTTCTTCATAAAAGCAGCTAAAACTCCCCCTAAACTGAGATGTTGTTCTATTACAATTACAAACCCTGTGAGGAATAAAACCTGAGATGCAAGCTCTGGGTTGGACTCAGCAGACTTGGAAGGGATGTTGCAGAGAAACTATTAATTGTAACATCAAGAAAGGAAATTCACAACAAGAAACAGACTGCGGGAAAGCTCATGTGTGGCAAAAGAGATGGAGGAGACTGTTCTAGGCTTAGGAGGCAGTCTGAATAAGGCACAACACCAAGCCGACTGAGGAAGTAGTAAGGCAAGACTGGGACACCCAAACAGGGTAAGAGGGAACATCAGTAGAGATGTGGGTTGGGGAAGATTGCAGAGGGTTCTTCAGATGAGAATGAGGAACTAAAATTTAACACAGAAGCCACAGGAGAGAGTCAAGGATCAGAATGATACAGCCAGAGAAGCAAGAGACAACTAACATGCCATTTTTTAATACACCAGAGAAATGAATGGTGAAAACTGAAGACAAACCAAGTCACGAAGATCAAGGTAAGAGTTCGGAGTGAGAACAGAGAAGGAAGGATGAGTTTCCATGAGACAATACAGCAAAAGAAACAGCAACTCTTGGCAAGGACCTAAATAACAAAAAAAGAAAGAGCAAGAAGTGATATGTGGGAAGCTACCCAGGGTAGCTTCCTACCCAGGGTCAACACAGGATAGAAGTTGTGAGAGATTAGGAAAACAAGCAGCAGCTCGACTTCTACAAACTGAGTGTTGTGATGGCAGCCAGGCAGACAAGAATGGATGCAAGATGGAAGAGAGTGGAAGCAAGGCTGAAAGCAACAGCAGAGATGTGAGAACTGCTGATGACAATAGTGCTTTCTCATTTTTGTTCCTTGAAAAACAAAACCACATTCAAGCTAGACTGGGCAATTTCTCACTCTTCCTCATCCCCCCGACTCTTCCAGCTAATATTCCCTACTAACCTGGCATTTGAAACTCTTCAAATACTCGGCCCCCACCTGATCTTCTCGCTCAAACCCCGGTGCTTTCTTGTAGCTGCTGGCTGCTGTTACTGAGTCTGGAGGAAAACCAATGGTCTCCAAGCTGTGGGGCTTTCCAATGGCACCAGGAGGAGACCCACATATATTTGATGGGCTTCCGAGACTGCTGTTCCTACAAAGAATCTAATAGAAGGAACAAGTGTCAGGAAAGTACAGTCAGTCAGTAGAGATGACTTGAAGAGGAGAGGCAGCTCACAGAAGAGCTCATTCACATCACTCTGCATTGATTATACTGACAGTCAACACAAGCATACAAGCTTTCAGTAAACAGTAATTAAAAAACAGGACAAAGCTCCAGTAGCCACTGGATTGATACAGCCTCCCAGTTAAGATGTTATTGTTATTACTTTGTGGTGGAGTGCACCCTTACAAAAACCAACCTACAGCTCCGGTAACATTTATTCTTTTTGAGGCCTCAGATGGGACTGAACAAGTTTCTAAAGCTGACCAAAACTCTCTTTGCTTTCCTTAGGCTATACTGGATCCTATCTGCACTCTTGAGTAACAGTGTGAAACCTGGAAAGGTGCTATGGCAGTCAGAACATATCTGAGCTATATGTGTAATGCCGTATCTTTTGCTTTCCAGTTAGAAATCTGACAGTTTTAATGCAGGCACATGCCAAGTATCAGCAGCTGCATTAAAAAACCCAAGGATTTCCAACAGTTCCATTCCTTAGACTAACATAGGGACCACAACCACATGCAACAAGGCTAGTTTTGCACTGTAGATGAAGCTACAGACAGCAGTAACAGTTTTAGTTTTAGAGAAGGACTCTACCCAGATCAATGTCAACAGCCCATTTCTTTGCGACAAGAAATTATTTGCCTGCACTGGCAAGCATGACTGTGCTTCAGACACAATTTAGAGAGCTACTACTACCACAGATTCAAATGTGGCACAGTCTGGGCTGGAATTAGAAAGAAGGAGCAGCCTACAATGTTTTGATTTTATTTTTACACAGACATTCTGCTGTCCACGCTTCCCTACAGTCGCAAAGATACTACTCACTGTGGTGGAGGTGGGGCTAGTTGGCAGAGTTCCTGATTTATTCCACACCTACAGTACAAATACAAAACAGAACAAGCCACGTGAGGCTAGCTGCTAGAGGGACCTTTTTTCTCTGATTAATTCATCATGTAAAATGATCACCAGCAAAGCCATATTTGTTTGCAAGCTACATGCAGATGCCCTGTGGAGTGATGAAGTCACAGAAAGACATGTGTTGCCATTTGGCATATATCCAGGGATTAAGAAAGACTGTTTAAGAGACTTAGAGCTTGAGATAGAAGAGACCTAAACAGTCTATTAAGTGGAAGATATCCTTCATTTTACTGCAGTTTTCAGGGAATTTAGATGATACATTCATAAGATCTCAGAGTGGTTGTTTTCACTGTTTTCCAGTGTTACTTAGTGAAAGAAAATATCATGTCCAGACTTTTCAAGATCTGTTTGGAATTCTAGCTGCAATCAAATTCAGGAGCACTATGAACTGTTAGGTTGGCTTTGTCCCCAGTAAAAATCAAGCTATCAGCCTCTCTTTTCAAAGAGGGGGAATAAGGTAAAACAGAGGTCCTGAATGAGTTCACCTCATTCTGAACAGTTTCAAATGAGTTAAACTCGTACCGTTTTACCTCCTCAGAACCTTGACCAACCATGTGAAAAGGTTACACATCTTATCAACAGGAGTGCAAACAGGAAAGACTTCATGAACAAAAAGAAGCCTCGGCAAAAAGGAAGTGGTCTAGCATTCCATGGGCTTATCTGTCTGTTCAGTATTTCAAGATCTCCCTTCTTGGATGTACAACTAAAAGCACTTACAACAATCTGGGGCATTACTTAAACATATTGCAGAGTTTAGCTATCTCCAGAAGCAGGAGAGGGAGGGAATCAAGGATTTCCTATAATGCAACACACAATATGCACAGACTAAGCCTTCAAGATTACATATGTAAACAAACTCAACTGTAGTTATGTACTTTAGACATTACTGGCTCACAGCCTTTAATTAGAGCACTTGGAAGCTAAGCCCAATCTGTACCTCCAGACAGGAAGGAGTTGGACTTCATGTGCGGATGTATTCCACTTTCCTGAAAGTGGATCAACAAACTCTGCACAGAAAGGAAAGCTTAGAAGTTTTATAGGTGAGAGGACAATACTAGAGCCACTGAATTGTATGTTCCAAACAAATAGATCCCTCTAAAAAGTGTGGAGCCAAGATGTAAAACACCGTATCCTTTGGGCTTCTGGATACTTAAGATTTCTCTTCTTGGGAGAAAGAAGTCCAGTGACTCAGAGAAACCCAGACTCATCAGATATGGAGAAGGCTTCCCCACAGTGCTACATACATTGCTAAGGTCTGGGGCATGTGGACTGGAAGGGCTGACTGGAACAGAATCACCAGCTGCCGACGGCATATACATCACAGGGCCTGGCTGTGTTGGGCTAGACACAGCTGAGGATTGCTGTAAATCTTCATTGAGTGCAGGCTCTGGAAGAAATAAAAACACATGAAACATTAGTCAAAGCTGTACAATTGCAACAGAGCATAAGACATTTACGAACAAGAATACCTGGGTATTCTTTAGAGAAGAAATACTCCACGAGCACCTATCTGTAAGTATAGAAGCAAGAAGAAACCTTATCTGGCAAGTGGCTACTACTTGTCCAATGTTCCTTACATTATTACTGCCATCACTTGTACACTGTGCTGCTCTTTAGTCTATTAATGCTGCTCCAAAATTATCCTCCCTTCATGGATTGTGTGTTATTCATTCAGCTGTCTTGAACTCAGCAGAGCTGCCTTCACTGCTAGGCACAAAGTTGATGGGTGCATTAGAATTAGTTGAGGGAGGTACTTTTCCATCTGTGCTCAGTACAAACCACTACCTAAAAAAGTAACTTACAGAGAAAGATATACACAAAAAGGAAGCGTCATTGGCTTGGAAAGTGAGATGCTGCAAACTTGTAGCATTTGCATCTACAATCATTTATAACTCAGCATCTTTAAAAGAACAAGACTACGTAACTGACACTATATATCACAGTACCTTTAAAGCACTGGTTTCAACACATTTCTTGCTAATAATTAACAAAACTCATGCTAAAAGCAAAAACAATAAGTAGAATTCTGTTATTTTAATTCATTTAGACACTCAGTGTTCACATGCTGAGAAAGGATTAAAATATAAAAGTCTGTAAGACAGCACAGGTTGGAATGACCCAAGTGTCACAACAGTGTTACTCTGGCTTTAAAGTATAGCACTGAGTACAGCAATCTAGTTGGGAATAAAGCATCTCCTAAACAAAAATACCATCTTCTACACAAGGGAGCTTGCCAAACACTGTTCCTTTCTCAATATTTCATTTTCTCTTAAGCTTGCTGGATCATATTGTGTAGTTGCACTAATGTGTTTTGGGCCATCATAGCCCACAGCTCTAGCTATAATTAATGCTTGTCAACAAGACTTCCTATAAAAAGCACTCCATAACCTGTAGAGATTTACTCTCACCATTCCCTGACAAAGGCAGCAGTTACTAATTCCATCATTTACAAAAGACAATCAAATACCAAAGAGATTTGCTCAAGGCCATGTAGTGAGTCAGTATCAGAGCCAATTCATTGACTTCTGAGTAACCTGCTCTAATTGCTGCAACAACAGTGAGAAGGGAGTGCAGAAACCGAGTAAGAGCTACGGGATCAGAAGCTAACCATTTCCCTCTAAATGTTAGCACCTAGCTGAATAGAGAGCTCCCACAACCAAAATAGCATCACTAGTTTACAGATGAAGGAAGTGAGGATTGAAATAATGCCCTATAAATCAGGGAGCTATTGAGAAAAGAGGATTTGAGGAAAAGCAGACAAAAAAGCTGCATATTTTTCTTCTCCAGCCTGACTTAAAGATTAAAGTCCAGGCAAAACTCCCTAAGCAGTGTTTAATTTTTAAAACGGATCAATACATTATCTATAATTAGCAAATTTATCCTCAGCTTTTTTAAAATACACTTAGCTAGGTACAGTTCATTCACATACAGAAGAAAAGCAGCTTTCTCTGTTTCCATCCTCCTAAACAGACATGTAGAGAACTGAACAAGTGAGAGGGAACAGAGGGAAGATACTTCAAGAGACAGTGCAGTGCGAGCTAAGGGCTGAGTCCTACCAACTACCTCCTGCCTTCAGCTATGCCAACACCTCCCACACTAGCACAGTTTTATAGGAATTATCAAAGTTAATACTTTGCTTTTGAAAATCCTTCACAGAAGCTCTGTATTTTAAACTATTTTGGACAGAAGCTCTCCATAGCTTAAATATCTATGAAAGATGAGAGAAGCAGCCCACGTACGTTCTACATGTGCAAAGGCACAGAAGGGTCCTCGGGGACAGCTGCCAGACTGCTGCATGTCATTGCATTTGGTGGATTTGTAGATCTGAGGATGGAAAACAAAACAAAACAAAACAAACCAGACATGAACAGGAAAAAAAAAAAAAACAGTGACCAGCAGCCCAGGTATAAAAGTACCACAAATAGACTGAACAGCAAGATAGAACACAGGTAAAAGGGGCAAAGACTAGCAGAGTTGAGCGTGACCATTTCAGTGCATTGCTTCAAAGAGAGGAAAACCCACTATAGTTATAGAAACACCAAAATATGCCCATCACAGCTAGAGCTCACCCAAAGATTAACCCATCACACGTCAGCTCACCCAAAGGCCACCACTTGCCATAAAGTCTCTCAGTCTCACTGGAAGCTCCATGGATATTACAAATGGTAAAAGGTAGGAAACAGTTGACAGGTGACAGCACAGAGAGCTACAGCCACATGTTTGCAAGGAAAGTAACAAACCGTTGACAATGACTGTAGGAAATGGGTTATTCCCCTTCCCCCCAGTTTGACCGGCGGTGACAATGGTTACTTTGCCGATACAGGCCCATCAAAGCTTTTCAACACTGTAACATGAAGCAGACTAGGACAAGGTCTTAATTACACTTTCTGTAAGGATACTGGAATACTCTGGGCATGCTCACAAGTAAAAGCCTGGTGGCTTTTAACATCAGTTCATTAGAGTCTATGGTTTAGAGTGATCACCGTCAACCAAGAGGTTTTCCTCAAGGAGACAGATGCTGTATGCTCACTTGCACACCCACATCATGCTTTCACAAGGACCCCCTTCCATGAGACTGCTCTTACAATTGAGTTTTCCCCTACTTTTCTTACCTCCTTCCATACAGCCTACCTAACAAAAAAGCACCCCTGTCAAACAGCTGAATTTCTGCTTACTTCCAACATGCAGTTTTTCTGTATCCCAGGACCACACTGAAAGCAGCCCACATACTCTCCCAGATGGCACATTGATTTACTTCATAAGACTGGAATGCTTTTGCTTTTCTAGTCAGCTACCAAACAGAGTGAGCAGATCACTGTACCTCTGGATGGAACTGCTGTTCTGTGCGAGTGTGGCAGTACTGACATGAGTCTCCATTTTCACACTTACTGGGATCTCCCCACTCGTCTCCATGTTTCACACTGGGACATGGTGAAGATCTGTGTAAATAAGGTAGCAGGAGAATGTATCAGACTCACAAGCGTGCTTCAAGCTTTGCTTCCTCAATCAGGAGGCAGGTTTGGCTGCACATCCTCAGCTGCACAATCTGTTTGGCTGGCTGCTGCTTCCCCAGCCCCCACCCTGCTGCTATAGCACCTTCTTCTTCCAATTTCCCAATGAAAGAAACATGGCTTAGCTCTCCATCTGAAACCAAATACAACCTGAACCAACACAACTTAACAATATTAGCAGCTGGTGTGATTAGTGTCAGAGATGCTGATTCTGGCTTCTGTTTTGGAACTGTACATTCATAAAAAGCTAATAAGTTAATTGGCTAATCCTAAAACACATAATACCCTTACTGTGGTATGTTTCCAGGGTTATAGTATGGCCATGTGGAAAAGAGGCTGAGTCAAGTCACTGGGGAAAAGGCAAGTCCATTTTCTTTCTCCCAACCAGGAACAGTTCTATTTCTCAGGTCTGAATGTTTGCCGTGACCTACTTCCTCTGCTCTTTATGCTCTTAACCATTCCCTCAAACAACACCAGAGGGAAGCAGATAGCAGCAGCAGACGCCTGCGTGAAAGGCAGCTACATCAGCTGGGGGTGGGGAAAGCAACACAGAAGTGAATGGAGAGATCGGGAGGGGAGTAGCTTTCACCTCTTCCCTTCCCAAAGGGCCCCAGCAGGGGCAGAAAGCACATGGCTGCTGCCTGAAGACTGGCTTAGTGTTTCTCCTGAAAATGTTTGGATTAATACTCCTTTGAGGTTTTATTTATTTCTTTATTTTAATATGAGATTTCAGTGTTGATTCACAGATTTCTGTGAATGTTGGGAGTAGGAAGTGTTTTCTCTCCTGGCTTTCTGGTCTGTTCTTATGCTTTTCAAAAAGGAACTAAGGAAAAGCCCCACTGAGACCACAACAAAAGCTCTGTTGTGTTGGAGGAAATGAGGGCCTATAACTCGGGATAAAATGCGTTTGGGGAGACGCAGCATGTTGAAAATTCCAGCGACAGCTGAGTGCTGAGAACACTCTGGTGCCTCAAAAGCTCAGTCCAGCTCAGGACTGGTCCCACCGTGCTTCCTGATCCCCATCACCAGGCACACACAACAGGCAGTTGCATGATTCTGAATCCTTTACCATGAAAACACTGCTGTGCAAGTTTGCTTTCAGATGGGGATTAAAACTTCCTTTTGTTTTCTTTTTCCTGCACTGCTTTCTAAAGTGGGACTTCATACAGTAAGAGGAATCCAGACACAGGCTCTGTTTGCCATTAAACTAGAGTTGTAACATGATTTGACAACAGTTGTTAGAAATACTGGTTCCTGTACACAGCAAAACTCCTGGTTTAATTTGTTATCCTGTCTCAGTGGCAGAAATAACAGCCCATCACATCTGTCACTACAGGCCTTGCAGACACAGTAAAAAACTACCTAGCAGACAAATTCCTAGATCTTTCATTACTGACTTCTACTACACCTCACCACACAGCTGGGAAGGACTATGTTACCTGTATTTGTGTTTTCTTGGGCTTCTTCTTCTGTCTTTGCTATTGTGGTAGTAGGGACACGCATAACCCTGGCGACAGAGGCGAGGGGGTTTCTTACATTGCTCTGTCTTATAATTTCCCAAAACATATGTTGTATCTGCAAAAGGAACAAACAGTTAGTGGGAGATGGCCACGATCTATATTTGTGATACAAAAGCTTTTGATGGAAGCAGGCACTCCACAAACACCAGTTTCCCAGTCCCACAGACCCTAAGTGACACTCACCTTGCCACCTTGGCTCCTCACTGAGTATTTTCTCTATCATAGCATGGCTAGCAGCAACTGCAGACTGACCCTCTATGCCACCTTCTGATGTAGTCTGACCATTCTGCAAAGCCTCCATCGCCTGAAGCTCCCTTCATGGACAGATTTAAATGAACATACTCAGCAGATGAAGAGACAAATATGTATAAAAACTGACATAGTGGAGCATGGAAACAGTTCCTGAATGGGAGCATTTTAGTTTAACAATAACTGTAATACAATCCCTGGGAATTCCAGAGGCATTATTTTGACCCACCTCCCATCACACTCCAAACCACAGCACAAGTAGTTTAAAGTGTGCTCCCATCACCCATTTTGAGCATCCTCCCCAGAGATTTTGTAGATTTGCCTTATTAGGAAGGGATATATCACCATCACTCCAACACTAAGCATTTCACACTGAAGTAGTACTGTCCTTCCATCATCTGGCTTTTCATTTAGGTACAGAAGTGACCTTTTCATAGAGAGCCCCAGCCCCTACTAACCTGATGTCATACACCGGAGAGCGCAGGTCATGGGGCCCATGAGCAAACGCGCAGTGCACTCCGTTCTTCGTGCAGTTTCCCTTGGAGTCTGTCTCATGAATGCAGATTCCAGTTTTGTAGTAGCGTAAGTGATACCTCCTCTCTGTGTCTCCAGTAGTTCTATGCAAGAAGGGACATCTGAGGTGCAGAAAAAGAGAAAGAACAGACAACACTGAGTCATACAAGTGATGGGCTCAACACTAGAAGAAGACATATTGCTGCCAAGGGATGCTGCAGTTGACAACACTTTTGCTAACTGTGCCCCTTCTCTTATGCTACATCTTTCAACACTACAAAGAACCCCTAAGCCTGTCACAGTATAGAATAGTTTCCCTCCCTCAAAAAAAATAGATTATTAAGTCAACGGCAGCTTATTATTCCAGTCTAGTGACTGCCAGGGCAAGGACACTGTCAAGGCGCTCTGATAGTCATGATTGAAGGGACATCACATGGCACATACCAATTCCCCACAGCTCATCTAGACTTTGTGCTGTTAATGTTTCCTGCTGATGTACTCCTACAGGGCTGCAACAGTCTATCTATAGCCAGATGTGTCCTTTATGCAGAGCATGGGACAAGAAAGGAGATTTACAACACTACCACTTTAACTCATGTTTTGTTTCTCCTCTTAGGCAGGAAGAGAACAGTCTACATTGAGAAATAAAAAAATGACAAGATGGAATAGGTAAAGATATCACAGCATCAAGCTAAAAATACGAATCACCAAAGAAGACTGAGATGGCAACAGTCTCATTCACCGAGTTTGAGCCAGATATGAACCAGGGATCTAGAAGCCAAAGCCTCCACATATCCTATTTACAGTCCCTTCCAGTGTTCTTCTAGCAAGGAAGGAATTATTGCAACTCAGGCTTCAGGCTGGAGGATTGCTCCATTCTGCTGTAGCCACAAGATCCTTACTTAATGTGGTAAAAAAAAAATACTGTTTTCTTAATAAATAGCATTTTTCTATGTGTTTATACTGGCACCATGAGAAGGAACTGAAATTCCGTCTTTCTATAGCATCTCTATACAAACCACTCCCTATATCTGACCACAGTTTGGCTACACTATTTATTCTTCCAGATCTGTCACATGGCTGAAGTTATATTACTGGGTTAACCTTTAAATTGCTGGAGGTTGCCCCCTGCACAGCACAGACACTCAAATCTCTGCTCCAGTTAAAACTTACCACAGTCACGGGGAAAGAAAACTCAATAAAACAAACTCTACCCCATGTTGCTTTATTTCAGGTACCTGGCACTTCCCTATTGGCTTCTTAAATGTTCAAAAAGACAAAATAAACTGGAAAGTAACTGATGAGACTCAAAAAGCTGTGGATAGATAATTCAGGAGGACAGAGTAGAGGACAAAGATTCTCCTCTTTGTTGAAAGCATTAAAAACTAAGTTGCCCTGCTAGTGAGTTATTATTTGACATCCAGGGACTTATGGGAACAGTCTTTTTGAGCCCATTTGTCAGCAAGTTGGTTTTTTCCCCACCTCAACTTTGCTGAAGATGCCAAGTGAACGATGCAAGAGTCAAATTCCCACCAAAGTCACCCCAGCATTCTCTCTGCTTGCTATTACAGTTTTTACATCTGCTCTCACGTTACAGCTGATACAAAGCTGCTTTTACTGCTGACTTGCCACATCTCTACGAGAACTGGCTGGAATCATCACCTGGACTGATCCCAAAAGCCTAATGCCTGAAAAGCAAGGTGCAGTCTTTACTTACTCATCTCCTTCTGGGCAGATTCCTGTGGTCTCGTCATACTTGGTACAGTAAATGTCAGGGCTGTAGTTAAATGTACCATCCCGGCGGCGGATTGATCTGCGACGACGCTGGTTGACAAAGTGCCAGTGGAAGCAAGTGTAGGGGCGGTGCTGAGTGCACTTGTGCTGCACAAAAAGAGGGCACTGCTCCGTGCGGAACTCCTTCAGGTAACTGCAGGCAGAAAGCAGCAGCAGGTTAGGACCAGAATGCTGGTAATAACCAATCACCCCACGGAGTCCAGGCCAAACTGAGCTACATCCATCACTGACATTTGCTGTCCTTCCCACACCCTCCCCTGCTTTTGCTCTGTGAGAGGCTGGAAGCCACTGGTTGTCTGTAAGTAAAAGATATCAGTTACCAGGCCAGTTAACACAAACAGGAATAGCTGAAAACACTTTCTATTATATCCTTTTGAAGAGGCTTTTCATGAGCTCCAAACCAATTTTGTGAGAAAACAGAACTCTTAAGTACCTTTCTATCTATTTCTATCTCTAAATCCAAGACCTATCTAGACAAAATGGGTGTCCTTCCTATATGGTCAGTTAAAAAAAAAAAACCAAACCAATCCAAACAAATAAAATACACTTCCCTGTAACCGTATTTAAAGCTTCAAGTTACTGAGAGAGAAAGATTTATAAAAGACTCTTTCATGCTTTGTCCTCCTGGTTTAACTCAGCTTCTTCAGTACATCATCAACTATGACATTACAACGAATCAATTTCTCTCTTGTGAATTCCAGTCTCAGTATTGAAAAGTGGGATAACCATCCTCAAACTGCTGTATGTTTATGTTGCCTTAATTCTAATATGGAATTCTCTGAAAGTACGTGTCTTCTTTTATCCTGAGAACTAAAGAAGTCACAAGCTTTTATTTGTGACACTAATAACAGTCTCTAAACCCAGATTGTAGAGGATTACAAAATGGTTTAGATCAACATAATGATCTGACTGTGATCTGTATATAGGTGCTTACAAAATCCACGCTGCCTGAAACGCACTAGCTGCCGTGTATTTACAGAGAACACACAAACAGTTTGAGTAGCTCAGATCCAAATCCACCAGATTCAGTCTCAGACACACCTGCAAGAACACCACAGAAGGCCCAGAGCATTCTGGTCTCTTACATTTAGAGATCAGTTTCAAGAGTAACAAAATTTGGTGGTCAAAAAAAGAGAAGTGCTTGTATTTTACTGGAAGCAACGGCGTGATTTAACAGCAGATACACACTCATTTGCACTCCCTCTGTACTCCAAGGCAACAAAAGGGAGAACAGGAATTTGTCAAGTATTCATTCCCATATCAGATGATCTTTCCATCATGTTTCTAAGTAAATGGAAAGACGTCTGATGCCCAAAGATGTATTTACAGATAATATCATCATGTGAGAGTCACTCAAAGCAATAGCTGTAAATAAAGCCTCCTTTCCTCTTTACCCCCAGCTGAAGACAAAGCCTCAGGAAAACACACAAAGTTAACCCAAGTGGTCTTATTTGTTTGCTATGAAGAGAGAATATCCTTGGCAAGAGCTTCCCTACATTGGATTTTGCAAGCATGAAAGGATAAAAGCTCTTCCTCTTCATCCCACTCCAAATACGTGAGACCTGCAGGTTCCACAGCTTCAGCACCAAGCCCATCTGTCCCCTGCAAACCAGGGTGACTGGAACAGCATCTGCTTTGGGGCCCCCAAGTCTTCACATCAGAAAAAAATGGAGGCAGCATGCAAGAAACAGGCCTGCTTTGAGTAGGTGAGTGCTACCAACTTTGCTTTGTTCCTTTTCACTTTTAAAAAGCTGGCTCCATCCAAACAGACAGCCCAACTCCAACCCTAGAAATGATTCTCCTGAAAACTGAATGCTGCAATAAAATGAATCCATTCTTGAAAAGCTAAGCTGTTGAATCAAGTACAGTTGCAAAAGGAGGAATTCCACAGATTGCTGTCTCTTAGCAGTGCACTGATCAGGCTTGGAGCAAAAGTGCCTGTAACAACATTTAGGTTACAAAGTGAATTAAGTAAACTTAAGCAGCATGATACTTCCACTGCTGTCCATAGATACTAAACAGTCACCAACCAGTCCCTTCCACCTGTACATCTCCTTGTGTACACCTCAGAGACATGAGATTTATGTTACTCCATACTACAGATGGGCAAACTGCAAACCAGCTGGCTACATGCCCTGGAATCCATCATACAGCAATCAGAGCCAGTAACAGAAACCAAGAGCATTTAAACTCCTCCATCTTCACTGAAGTGAGTTCTGGGCTTAACGTGAACAAGAGCATGCTGAATCTTTTCAATGCTCTGGAACCTAAGGGAAGACTACCAGGTCTATATAACCCAGGTATTAAGCACAGCACTCCAGACTTGTACTGATAGGCTTTGTATGAAACACTTGAAAAACTGAGGATTCAACAACTGCGTGATCAACTGAGTTGAAACAGCTTCTCTTTAGCAGAAGAGTTTAAAAACATACACACTGACTAGGGATTTCAGTCTCTGGAGTGTCAATTGTTGCTGAAGAGCATCTGAAAATTAATTGTGTTTCATGATTGGCCAAACTCCCTGGAGACACATTTATTATCATGTAAATGAGAAATAATTACATAAGTAAATGGTTCACCTGAAAAGTGTTTAACACCTAACTTGGTTCATCAGAAACTCATTCTTTAATGCTGTCTATTAAATAAATGATCTCTCTTAATTTCAAAGCAAGTCCTGCAAACAGGTACCATTGAGCTCCACATTAACTGTGCATGATCTCCTCTGTAACAGAGCCACCAGAGGAAAAGGAGAGTTGTCACATTAACTCAGGCCTTTCAATCCTTTAAATCACTGCTTTCACTTCTCTCTTTTATTTTTTTTCCCAAGTCACTACAACGTTTTAAATCACTCTCCTTTACAATAGCCTGAATGCTAAATTGCCTTATCGCCCTGTATTTTCTTGATCCATGAAGTGAGTTTTGGCTCCTCTGGGAGAACACGGACCACTCAACCAGCCACTTTGTATTAGAATATATGAAAGGCATCTAAACCACACGTGTTTTGGGAACACAGAAAGGATACACAGACCACACTATCCCACTGTGATGTCTCACAAAGCGGAAAGCTATTAATATTTCAGTAGCCTCTTTGCAAAGGCTCTAGACAAAAAGGCAGAAAACACTGTCATGACAGATCCTTCTGGTGTCAATGGATTCTATAATTTATATATATATTTTTTTTTTTTTCCCAGAACAGCTGAGAAAAGGAATTTCTGAACAACCCTTGAAACTGAAAACACGTCAATAACTGTTTCGGGTTTTACAGTGTGTCAGCCAAGCGCTGGGTCTGTACAGGAAGAGGAAATCCAGCAATGACAGCTTGCATTTCTCAGCTCCTTTCTAAAGATCTCAGGAAACTCTGCAGCCTCGACATGCGGAGCAGAAGAATTATTACCCACCTTTTACATAGGAGTTACTTTTATATTTAGTTGTTAAAAATAAACCCAATGTGCAGCTAATCAGTTCTGTGTTGATCTGCTTCACACACACTTCTATTTGTACCTGGGTACAAATATAACCTTTTTAAAAGTGGAAAGCACATAGCATGGGCTTCTTCTCATACTACATCAACATCAACAGTAACATCCCAATTCCTGGAGGAAATGTTATCATTTACGAGTCCTACTAAACAAATACAAATCCAATTCTAAACAAACAGAGGAAGACTGGCCAGAACAATGCAGATCAAAGTCCTCAAGCTGAACTGAACTTGCTGCTGAAGAGTATGGATGATACTGGAAATGAAAGCATCTTTCACTAGGGAGAGAAGAGCTCTTAGACAAGCTGTGGGAACTCTCAGAGACCCACAGGAGTATTAGAATATTACAGTATCAGTATTATCATTTACAGAAGTATTAGGAAAAAAATTCCAATGCTACTTTGTTGTGATTCCACTTCCTATGAGGTGGAATTCTGCCAGAATTTACACTAGTGGAGGAACTGTTAACTGTCTTTAATTGCCAGTAGCAGCTCCGCTCTCCAGGGCAGGGCAGCGCAGCAAGTGTCTATAACCACAGCTGGTAATTGCAGCTAATTCCTGCTCTGCCCTGGAGGAATTGATTGGCAACTTGCTCTGGGAGCTGCAGGAAAAAAAAGGTGAATGGGGTGAAGAGAAAAAAAACCACCACCACCACAAACTGTACTTCCAACCACCACCACCAAAACACTCAAATCTAGAAAGAGGAAAGGAGAGGAGGAAAAAAAAACCCAAGAAGAAACTCTCACCTAGAGGCTTCATTTTTAAATTCAGCCACTGCAGCCTTGTCCTGGTGACATTCCTTGCCTGCTGCTGCAGAAATCTCTTGCTTTGCTGCAGCTTTACTAGTTTGGCTCTGTTTACCCCTGGTGCACTCAAGCAACTCAGTATGAGAGGATACCTGCAGCCATACTGCGTTCCAGGGCTGCAAACCTTCTGCCAAACTTGACGTAAGTCACGCATGCAGTGGTGTGAGCTCAATTCAGGAAAATGTGCTGGTAATGCATGAAGACAGCTGAGCTCTAAATTCCTCATTTAAAACCTTACCCAAAGCTCCCTGAAATCCCTGGAAGACGAACACTGACGCCAAGAGACAAGTCTCCGCTTTGTAAAGGAGGGATCAGGAAGATTGGAGAGACAAACAATACCAAGGAGTATGGAAATGAAAGGATTAAAATCAACTCTTCCAAACCCCTTGTTGCTCCTATAATGCAAAGTCAGGCTCTCCTTTGCTTCTGACACCCCCTGGGCTATTTAAAATCTTTACATAGGCCCTAAGACTGAGCTCCTCTCCTTTGCAGCCCTCCTTGCTCCTCCCAGTCAATCCCCTCTCTGTCAAAATTCATCTCAGGCCCAAAGAGAGCATGAAGGCTCATAAACAGGATCTGAATCTTCTGCAGCAGTACAATACCAGAGAGAAAGCCATTAGATAATTGTTTGGCTAATCTAGGCTGGGACACCATCTGTAAATGTAGGACAATAGTGAGATCTAACACCACTGTCATCTAGATTTCACATGCAGGGGGGTGTGCGTTTACACTCATGAAACTATGCTACAGCACCCTTAGTAAAGGCCCACGTGAAGTGATTGGTACCAGTGCTGTTTATTTGGTGTTACATCAGCGTAGACTACAGACATCTTTTACATAACTGGGCAGGACCATGCCCAAAGCACTGGCTGCAGTCAGTGAGGCTCCATCTCTGCAGCTGCTCCTTGGTCACAAGAAACTAACCCAGAGATAATAGCCCCAGCCATGCTCTGGCTGCAGACACTTCATTATTAGCACTAACATTAGGAATTAGTAGTTCAAGGCTGTATAAAGATGCTTAGTACAAGCCACTGTCTGAAAGAGCCCACAGAGGCAAATCTAACCAAGAAATCCATAAAGACTTTTAAACCAAGGCTTAAATTCTTGATAGGATTTCAGATATTAGGAAGAAAACTCTCTTCTGCCATTCCCATTTATTTTAGTCCTGTCTGCCTTCTCTCAGCACAAGAAACACTGCCAAAGCCACAGTTTCATCGGCACAGAAGTGCATGGGAATGCTGGTGACTTTGTCTGCCTGTTTTTTATAGTGGTGTCCTGCCATTTCAGGCACAACTGCATGAAGACATAGATTTCCAAGCTTCAGGTAGTCCCAGTTCACCTCACTTGTAGGCAGGCATCCTTCCTGAACAATGCAGTGTGAACGACAGAGGTCATTGCTCTCAGCTAATATCAGCTTTCCTTTGCTGGAGGCTCCTATTGGCACCAATCTGTCCAGACATCATGGAGGATAAATTTTCCTAATTCAGTTTAGGCACAAAAAACGCCTGAAAAACAACAACAAATCACTAGCTTAGCTTTAAAGTTTGAAGTTGTGGTTTGAGCTACCACAAACAAAATTATCTGAAGTAAACCCAGGTGTGCTTACCTGACAGACTGCCTGCAAAGAAGAGAGCATTGCAAAACCCAGGAGAAAACTAACTGTAGATAGAGATGTTTCTAATTCAGTAACATTTATCTATTGAAAATGTTTTCAAAACTGCCATTCTCCTTCTTCAGCTCAAAAAGCCATCCCAACACAAGAGGAAGAGAGCTGTCCATATTTAATCATCTCTCTAAATTCATTTCACCCTCATAAAATTTTATTGCAAAAGATGATATCAGACACACTTTAAGTAAGAAACCCATGACTCAATTATTTTCTTTTACTGAACTGTGGTATTCCAATTGAAATGAGTCAGTGGTGCATGACAGAATCTACTTACTCCAACAGGATACTCAATAAAAATCCTACTAATCCACCTTTCAGTGAACATATCATTACTGACACAGAAAACTCATGATATGTAGCTCTGACATTGCTCAAGAGTTTTTGCTCTTAGGGCAAAGAAGATATTTCAGAATAAGAGTGGGGAAAAAGGAAAAGAGGAAGAAAAGAAGGATTTAAAAGGAGATCTCATTAATATTTACAAATATCTAAATGGTGGGTGTCAGGAGGTTGGGGCATCATTTTTTTTCTGTTGTATCCAGTGACAGGACAAAGGGTGATGGGATGAAGTTGGAACACAAAACGTTCCTTATAAACATAAGGAAAAACTCTTTCACTGTGAAGTGAGGGAGCCCTGGCCCAGGCTGCCCAGGGAGGGGTGGAGGCTCCTTGTCGGGAGGTCTTCAAAACCTGCCTGGACATGTTCTTCTGTGACTTGATCTAGGTGGACCTGCTTTAGGAGTTGGAGTTGGACTGGATGATCTCTAAAGGTCCCTTCCAACCCCTATGATTCTGTGATTCTACGAGAGTGTTGTTCCAAAACAATTCAGAGAATGGGTTTGATACCAGCATTCCCACGACATCTTATGAAATGCTGGCATTGCAATGCCAGGCAAGCTTCCTGGCAGGGAACATAACCTTCAACTCTACACGTTTCTTGGGATTTGGGAAGAAAAAAAAAGAGACACAAACAGTTTAGCTTCATAGGAGTTGTAGTTCGTCATTCCCAGGGGTGGGCACAATGCAATCAAATCCCACAGCCAACAGCTGCAGACTACCAGCACAGCCTGGTTTACAGCCTGCCTAAACCTCTGCAAGGAAACGTTCAGCATCCTTCTAATAAGAGGAGTAGTTGAGACAAGTCTGTTTCAATAAAAAATATTTTTACTTACTGGCAGATGTAATTTAATATTGAAACAGAGTTTTGGATAAATCACTGCTGAATGTCAAACAATAACAAACACTTGTAGCAGCAAACTTGAAGGCTTTCATCATGCTTTCAGTAAATGGTCTCACCAGGTTTTACCAGGAATCTCTATCAGTCACTGGGGCTCACCACTATTGGATATTCTCCTTTTTTTCCATATTTAATGGTATTTTTGTAAATAACCTCACAGACCTGACCAAACCCTCACACTTCATACCAAGGCTTGTTGATATGCTATGCATTGCTTCACCCAAAATGTAAGCATCTCTCATTCAGCACATCTCAACCACCATCCATCTATCTGCCTTTCCATACTCTCAATAGCCAGGTGTAGTTCTGTAAACCTTGAAAAGATTAGAAAGCATTTAAATCTCAAAGAAAAAAAAAATATATGGATCACTTTATAAAAACAAAAAGCTGACTGTGAATGTGAGGAAGGAGAAAAGGATGAAGAAAAAGTTTCAGTAAGCTCACATCTGTCAAGAAGATAGACTTCACATGCCTCAGTGTTTTCTTTATCACCTAAATAAATTGAACCATCAACTGGAAAAAGGTCACACAGCAGACAGCATTGTGTGATTTGAAAGCTGTTAGATTTCCCCTTCTCCATTAGAGCTTGACAATAATGTCAGTCTAAGGGCAAATAAAGAAAGTGAGAGTTGGAGGGACTTATTACAGATGCATGGAGTTGGGCATGTTTGATTGTGGAGGGGTGTGTTTTTTTGTTTTAAGAGTTCCTATAACTCATTGTGTACCTTAATGGTCAGAAAGACAACTGCTTGCATCCCATAGCCCATGGCTCCTCCACTTCCTACTTAACAAATAGGCAGGCAACACACGTTTCCCTTTTTCTAGGCATCGGATCGATTTAGCAAGTAAAGCTGAGCTGGACCCTCCCCAAATGAATGTTAAAGGACAGTGGGTGCTGCAGAAGCTAAAATACAAACTGCTAGATTACAGAAAACCAAGGATAACACACCATGAGTACAACAGTCACATTCAGCAGTAACCTGATCACTACCGTAACTCTGGATTTCAAAGGAGATCATGGAGTGGACAATAATGCACCTAATTCAATTCAGCCATGAGGAAAGAACAATCTACTGCCAATATTTCATAGATAAGAACCCAAACTGAGCAACTGCAGAAGTTCGTGCTAAAAATGTGTGTTGGCAACCATCAGAAACAATCAGAACACTTATCAATTAAAAGAAAAATGTCAGACACAAACAGTTGTGTCTTGTCTACACTGAAAAACTAAGGAAAAACAAAGAGAGACACTACAGCATGGTGCCAGCTCATTGTGGGAAGACAGCCTTGCACCAGTTTCAGGCAAAAACATTATTTGGTTTCCAGAGTTAGAGCAAAAAATGGCTTTGTTTTGAGAGGGATACCATGTTAAGTAGCACAGCAACACTTCATCTTGATGAGAGAAGAAAATCAAGGCTTTCACCTAGGAATTAACTCGATAAAATGTACATGTATCATATTTGTAAAGAGCTAAAGACATGATTACAACTGTGTTCCAGCCTGTGGTGGAAGGGGAGAGAGGTGCTTGTTCAGACCTCCCTCAAGCTGTGCATCCCTTGGGCTTGGCATACATCGAGTTGTGTCATTCAAACCCGACAAAGAAAACTATTTCAAGTCATTTTTTTTTGTCAGTGTGCCTTCTTTGAAAGGCATAAACTTGTTGCCTCAGTTGACCATGAAATATAGTAAAATCCATTTTAAAAACAAGTGTTTGTTTACACGGAGATTTCACCAGTTTAATTAAAACAATCCAAACAGAGGCACATGCAAACCTTTAACTGCCCTACACTTCAGAGATGTTTCCTTAAAAGCCATTCAGCAAGATCCAGAACTCTGCGTAAAGCCCTCAGTTTACATTTACCTTTCCTTGAGTTTGAGTTCTTTCTCCCTCCCCCTCCCCATTAGTTGGCCATGAATATGTAGTACATGACCTCAAAATTAACTAAGCATTTAGACAGTTCAGGCAATGTTTTAAAAACACAGCCAATTTCTTTCCAAGTTGAAATGACATATTTTCAACTTGACACTGTTAGTTTATGCAAACAACACAGCTGTGCCTAAAGTACACCTCCCTGTTTTCAAACACACATCACCCCCAGTTGAGACAGCCTTCATCACTCAATGGCTTGGTTCCTGCTCTACAAACTATTCAGCTGCCATTAATCCTTCCCTGCAGCACCTGGGGAAGTGCCGAGTCTATGAAAACAGGATCGTATTGAAATCATTATTTTTCAAGAACATGTGGGCTGAGCCCATTTCAGTCAAAATACTGGAGCTTACTGCATCCAGACAGCTGTACACTGTTGAAGGTTCACACCTGGTTTAATTGTCAGCACAATATATCAACACGTGCTTAAAAATGAGTGGTTAAATATTTTACTACTAATTACTTTGCAAACACATCTATCCACAGACTCATTCATTATGTTATTTATATAGCTTATATCCAGATAAATTTTCTACCTTATATTAACTGGATGGGAGAGATGATGCTTCTTTATCCTACCATTTGTGTTTGTAGCCCCAGACACATGGAGAATGTCTGCAGAGAGGTAGGGTTCAAAGGCGGTTAACACACATCAGGTTTGCTGCACTAAGATCACAATGAATTAGGGTACAAATGGTGTCCTATGCTGTAAAAATTTTAAAGTTCCAGCTTCCAGTAAAGTCTTTGCACACTCTACTCCTCTCACCATCACTTCAATCACTAACAGAGCCTACCCAGGGCAACCGACTGTAGAAACACTACTGAAGGCTGGGAACAGGGCTGGGCTGTTTTAAAACTTGTGTTACTCACTCTGCTAGTTCCCTAAAACAAAACATCCCACATGCAAGAATTTATAAAGGCTAATTCAGAAAAATATTATTTCCATACAAGCCATTACATAGCCCAGGGTTTCAGTTACAGACTTTTATGAGTGCTTTTAGGCAGTTAACCCTCAACATCTTGCCTCACAAGAGGTGCTTCAGAAACGGAGCACAGTAGCCTTCTCCTGACCACGCCAGTAACCCTCATGATTTAACAAACTGCTCACAGATCAATTGCAGCCCCATACTCAAAACAGTTTTAAGACAATACGTGAACTAACTGTTTAAAGGTCTACACTTACACTGGACCAAAAAACAGAAAACCAAAATTCCACAAGAAGTAACAGCTCTGTAGTGCTCTTACTCAGACCAATCTACATCTAAAAATGAATTGCCATCTGCTTCTTCTCAGGTTAAACATCAGCCAGATCTGCAGCAGCCTCTTTGGAAAGGCTTACGTTTGTGAACAACCTTTGAAACAAAGCATTGTGATTTTCTAACAAGCATGAACCTGCATCCCATAACACACGTGCCAGTACAAAGATAAAAGCCAACTCTTACTGGTTCATTTGGAACAATCAATTTTAGCCATTCAATCCATTTTCTTTTCCATTCAACACTCAAGTCAGACTTCATCCGTGTCTGCCACAGCCCAGAAAAGTCTTCTGACATTCTTTAAGGCGAGCACAGCTCAGAATAAGCCCTACACACACACAGATAGGCAGGTCCAAAGAAACACCATTACAGGATCCCTACAGCACACTGCACTTCAGACAGGTACGTTGGCGTTAAGTTGTGGACCAGTTCTGCATGAAGGGGAAAGCCCTCATATCCTGGGCTACATCACACGTGCTCACTTTCCATTTTGACTAATCAATAAGTGAATTAATCTGGTGTCACTCTCAAGGCATTTTAAATGTGAAAACTGTATTTCATTTTTTCTGGTGGCTGTAAAGCTGCACAATTGCCCTGAGATATCTGCTGGGCTAATTCTGTTACAATGGCAATACTTAAATGCTATTAAGGAAAGCTCACAGAGTAGTGAAAATCTGAGAAGGAAAATCACATCTGAGCATCCTGGGTATGGACTGACAGTTTCTTTTGGAGCTGTGGTGACATGCAGAAGATGAAAGCTAACAAGCAAAACAACACTGACTTCAATTAATTCAGTCTGTTGCAGATATTCATCAGGTATATGTTCAAGAAATTATTTCCTTTTCCATGTATGCACAACTGTTTATTCATCTAAAGAAATTACAGGTGTACAATGATAAAAGGCACTTAAACCTTAATTTCCTAACTGTAATTAACTGTGCATCACTCTGAATAAGCTGCAATTTATTTGGAAATGTTTGATCAACAGGTAAGAAGGGATAAATAGCCTAAGGTTTTACTTAACTGACCACAAATTCAGTGTATTTTTCTCTTCAGACAACTCCATTCAATTAAATGTCTCTGACTTGTAGTGAGACAGAAGAATTAGGCCAGTATCAAGCATCTCGGTGAGGTAACACTTTTGTTGCCATCACTGCACTTCAGCACGCTGAAACATTTCTTTCGAAGAAAACCTAGCACTTTTCTTGTATCAATAACCTTCTGAACCTGAACAAGCACCTCATCAGGGTGAAGGTGTATGATAAAGAAGGCAGGCTGCAACAAAGCCAGGAGGAGAGAAAAAAATTGTTGGTATTCATGTGAAAGGAACATTCATCCCAAGTGATATTTGAAATGTCAAACTGGTACTAACTGCGTCAAGCACTGATCAAAATACACAATACAGAGATTGCTGTGAAAACTATCACAAGCATCTAAATTGCCTGCCATCACTAGGTGGAGTTTGAGAAAGCACAAGCCTTCAGCATCTCTCTATGTAACCTTCTGGTGAGGCTTTGTATTTTTAATTGTCCCAATATACAACACAAACTATCTCTCAATAAAGTTGAGGTAAAAGATAGCGAAGAAGTTCCACTTGCTCTGCAGCACACTGGCATTCATTAATTTAGGACGCTGGGGGATCTGCTGACTTACTCTCTGCATGCACAGCGCAGAGCTTTCAGGAACAACTTAGTACCCGATTTGCAACGTGCTGGATGCTACAAAAGGTTTATAAAGTCTTTATGAAACAGAAATATCTGTGGCTGTCTCTCTCTTGTAGCCTATTATTTCAGCAAAATCTAGTTTAAGGAGTTTTAAGAAGGAAACTGACATGATATGAAAAAAGCAACTACAATTAGTCAAAGAAAAAATATCTTAGAAACAGTTTAGGTGTCACTAATTGCGTTAGGCAAAGGGATGGACCGTGTAACTTCTCACTCACTCTCTCAGCCATGTCTCTTGTGCTTTAAAGAGGGTTTCTTAAGTTTTTAGAAAGCAAAAAGTTAGCAGAAGGAATAAAACATCTCAGCATCCTCTGAAAAGGCACATAGGGTCCCAGTGGGCAGGTTCTCACGAGCCTCGAGGCAACAGTTTAAAACAATTTATTGCTCCAGGTCTAATTTTGCTCCTTTCTCAGAAACTACAACTCCTTGTAAGAGGGTTAACAGAAGGGAACGTGTGCCCGCTCTCTGGCTGCCCCAGTTCACAGCTTGGTGTATGAATACAGCCTACCAGTGACAGTTAGCTCACACTAATATGCTACACAATACGCGTGATTAACCGCCGTACTGACACACTCCCTCCTGCTGCGTTGGTACAGGGGCAGCCACGTCCAGCAAACAGCCAGGCAGGGAGATTTTCCAGGGGACACTGATCAGATCTCTTGTAACAAGAAGGCTGCACATTTCACCTGCTCACACAAGTCAGAAAAATCTTATTCTAGTGGAAAGAGCTGATCTAGAAAAAAAGAAGGTTATTAAATTCCAACAGAATTATCCTTAAAATAAAGCTCCACAATATACAAAAAACTCAGAATATAAACCTAAAAAATGATAAAAATAATAATTCTAATAATAATTATTAATTAATAATTAATATATATAATTAATATATATAATTAATATTTATAATTTTTATTATAAAAATAAAATAAAGTTATATGATGGAAAACTAAGCTCTGAGGTTTTCTAGAAGTAAAAGAATCACTAATTTTTGTTTCCCATGCCACAATAACAATTATTCTCCAAGCTAATGGAAACCAGGTATAAACATTAACATCAACATTTTTAAAGTGAAAGAACCATTTTCCAAGTTGGAACCATTCTGCATGACTGAATTCCTCTCCTCTTCCACAGTTTTGGATGTTTGAAATACCAAGCCTTGCCAGACCAAAACCAATTCTGAAAATGTCAGAGCAGTACATGAAGCTTTTCGCTCTGCAAAATATTGATATGCCACCTATAGAGCTGTTCTCTGAATGTCAACTCCCTGTCACTTTTGATATCCAAAAGTACTTGCTTATTAAGTGTAAACGTAGCAAGCAAAAGCACAGCTCCAGCCTCACTTCAGCACAAGGGAGAAACACCTTATTGCCTCAACACGTGCATTCATCAGCAGGACAGTGCACTCCTACCCAGAAGATCCATGACACCCACTAGCCCATCTCTCAAGCTGCAGTCCTTCAGTGCTCCTATGCTTCAATCCTTTGCAAAAGCATCAAGTCCAGGGCGTTATTTTTCAGTGGATGTATGTGATGGCAAGCACACACTGCGACGGCAGCTCTTCCTGTTCACACTCCCGTATTTTATAGTTCCAGCTTCCTGTAACTATTCACACTTCCTAGCAACAGTTTGCGGTGGACCTGGGTATTCAGTGAAGTTCACACAGGCTTAAAAAATAGCAATAATAACCAGCTTACACTTCCCTGATAAGGTGACATTTAGATTGTAGTAGACCGATGGTTAAGTCCCTGGTTTAAATGTACTGACTTACTCTGTGCTTTCCCAACTACCTCCAAATGTGTTACCAAACCTGAAACCTACAAATGCAAAGAGGTTTGTGGGTGGTGTTTTCTGGATTGTTTGTGGGGGTTTTTCTTTGTTCTGGTTTTTGGGGGGGATTTTTTTTATTTGTTTAAACAACAAGGCTAGTTTCTATTTTTGTTTAAGTCCATATCAGCTTATTGATCTAAGTGTTGTCACTAACAAATCCAAAGCACAATTAGGGCAACAGTTTGTTATTTAAGAGTTCTGATGGTTTAAAAAAGAACACAAAAGGTTTCTAAAAAAAAAACCTATTTCAAAAGCATAAACAAGTTTGCTAGGTTATGAAGACCACTCAATTCAAGCACATCAAAAGGATACTCTAACAGACTCTGCAAGCAGGGTCCTACAAGAGCAAGACACTTAAAAACTGCAACAGCTCTGAAAACGTGTTAGCTACACCTCTGGTTTTTGGTTTTCTTTCCACAGTCAGCCCACACTTACTTTTCTTCTTTTTTTTCCTCAAGCTCACACACGCTGTGTTTGCCCTGTCAGTGATAAGGCAGCATCCACTGATAAGAAAGTAAGAATTGCTCTCTGCTACTACAAATGCTTCCAGGTGCGTTCTTGTGTGTCATCGGTTTTTAGTAAGAATTTCAACATAAGATTTTGAGGTAAGCATGCTTGTGCATGCGAACTCTTCACTGAAATCCATGACCATCTACGATCTTGGCTATTTTTCTTTCTTCTCCACCCATATTTCCATCACTGTCATCCCAATGACAGTTGCTACGTAAGGCTGAGAAACCACTAGACACAGCACTACTCACAAACACGCAGCTAGAAAACCATCTTTGATCTGAGCCATAACTAAAGCATCACATCAACCTGATTTTCATCCCCACTTCAAACATCCTTCCCTCAAATGAGCTGGTTGTTCTACCTCTAAATGGCTGGTAGCAAGATAAAGCTTGGGTGAGTGGACGCAAGTAGTTGCTAATATAACAGCATGATCAACCTTTCTAACACTACTTACAGGGCACTAATCCTTCAGGAATTTCCCACCATTCCTCCCCTTGTGCAAAAGGAAAGACAAGTTTTTTACGTTCTACATAATTGCAAAGCTTATCTTGCCCTAGTACAAAGGACAACATGTCCTCCTTGGCATCTTAGACTCAAACTCCAACGAGGGTACAGCCTGTGGGGACGTGACAATCTGAAGGATACGTACAGGATGGCTGCTCATATTTAATAAGATGGGCACACTCGAGGGAATTATCTTCAGTAGCGACAACCTGGGTTGTGCCTAACAATTCTGTATCTCAGTTTGCTTTCCACTCTGCTTTTGAACATGTGTATTTGGAACAGAATGAAGGCACTCTCTGGGTTTTTATTAAATGGGTTAATTTATCTTCACTCGAATGTTTGCTTTCCTGGAGAGTTATTAAACAATGGACGGCTCCACTTTCACTTATCTAAACTCTGACAGATCAATAAACACCTAAGCAGCAGACACAACCTTTCTGATTCACAATTAAAGAGTCTGATCTGACTGAAAACCAACAAAGTCAGCAACAGGCGAATAGACAGACTGCACCAAAACAGAACGACACCATAACACTCTGCATCTACAACTCTAAGGGAGCGATCGCGTGCTTTCAGTTTCTTTGAACCCTGCCTCTATCCACATTTGTAGATAACAACTAAAGACAGAGATAGATACAGACGGCAGCAGCCATGCTAGCTAAAGAAAGAGTGAAAACCAACGCCTGGCTGAGGTTTGACAAAGCATACCCACACCAAATCCACTTCCCACTGCAGGCAATCAACTCAGCCCTGCACAGCACGTCACCCAAAACAGATCAAAGCCATGCCAGCCCACAGGTACTCCAGAAACGAGCCCTCCTCACCCTGATGGTGTGAATAATACCCCAACCTCATCCTGCCACAGAAGCTGCAGGATCACAAGGAAAGCCACACACAGAAAGGTCTGATCCAGCAACTCAGAGAGAAGGTAACAGCGGTTGCTGAGTGTTTCATTACTCATTTGAATCCTACAAACAGAATACCAGATCCCCAGATGAGAAACACACCATCTGTAATCACACAGCAAAGTCTGGCGTACACCTGAGTTGGTCTGCAGCAGTATCTAGCTGCACACTAAAACTGCTACCAGGGACATAATCAAAAGGGGGGTTTAGGCTCTTCTGCTACCAAATAATGCCAAAGGTGTGGGACAGAATTGCTAATTCTGGAGGTGTTTTTTTGTCCAGATTTTCTTTTGCTGTACACCTAGAAAAAAAAAAAAATAAAGGCTTCCTGACAGGATCCAGATCTGCAGTTTAAAGTATCTAAAAATCTCATGTAAATAAAAACAAGAGTTTAGAAACTGATACCAATACAGAAATTGGAATGTTTCCTAAGAAATACAACCAAAAACTTTCCAAGACAGAGAGATCCCCAGCACCAGATTGCCTGTCCCCAGGGAACAGCAAAGTATGCAGATAATTAAGCTTACTTGAGTTTACAACTTGTAACCTTAGTGTCATTTTATGGAAACAAACTGTATTTAAGGAGAAAAAAAAAGGAAGAAAATATTTACATTCTGACAACATGCAAGTCTTTCACATGAACGACCACCAAATAAGTTCCCATATGTTATCAGAGGGAGGTTTACAATATGATGTGATCTAGTGTACAAATCCAAGGCTTTCAAAGTATGGCTTGCATCCCGCTGCCAGCACCCTGCAGCCCCCAAACCCAGCCTTCCCTTATTCAGCTTCTCTGCAACTATTTTCACTGAAGTATTTTTAGCATTCATCTCAAAACACATATTTTACCTTCTGGAAAGAAGCTAATTGCACCACCACCTTTATCCCACACTGTCCCAATTCTCCTCTGTCCCTTTCAGCTACCAGGTCTTGATCTTCCTCTCCTTCCAAGTCTTTCTTCCAACTGCTTCTTTCCTAATCTCCAATATCTTTGTTTCCATCTTCACCTTCTTCTACCTAGTGTACTTAAAATCTCTCCATCTCATCACTTTGCCACTTGGGTTGTTCCCTCTCTCCCTTTGGACCAATTGCTTCTCTGGTGCTAACGTCACTCCACCTCTGCAAGTAGGTCCTGTATTCTCTTGGCACCACAGCAACAGTCCCAGCAGACTCCTTCATGCAATGTGCTCCTATAAAGCTGTCAAACTAACTAGAGATACCTCCAGAAATACAATCACCTATGAGGGTGTGACTTGCCAGCTCCCTGAAGATCACCACAGGATTTTCAATGATGGACATAAAACCTAGAAACCCTCATTTTGCCATAGACTTGGTATTCTGAGCAGCCTGAAGGAAGAGCATGTCAAATAGCCTGCGATCCCTGCAGCAGGTACATGAGTTGTACAGGTGAGTGCCTCTGCATTTCCTGCAGCAATTTTCATTCTGTGTGTCGTAGTGTAAATGTAGGGAAGAAGTCCACCACCAACTTTATGAAAATGTAAACTAGAAGAACATAGTCCACATGTTGAACCTGCCCTTCTCATTGTGGGTGGGGGCATCAACACAAGCAAGAGATATGGGTAACTTGCACATTTTTTTCTGTATGTAGACAACACCCTAAAATGATAAGGGTAGACCGTTTGGCACATATTATGAACAGACCCAGCCTTATTTCATTTAATGAAGACAGTGAACGTCTGACCTATTTCCACCCATTACATGCCCATCCTCAAAAAGACAACACTAACTCTCAATCCGCTCCGTTACCCCTAATGCAAAAGGAGAGCTGGATATCAGTGCCACAACTTCCAACCCAAACAACTTATCGCAGGCCAAGTTCACACAGCACAACATCCAGGAGGTTGTGTATCCTTGGGACAATGCAATGAACCGGTGTTTTGTACTTAGGGAAGACACACACCAGCAATAAACCTTCACTGAGGCACCATTTCCAACGATAGAGGTGATATGCACCAAGAGGTGACACACACCAACTGTGTTTCCTTCACAGAGGAACCACATCTGAGCGGTGTAAGATGGGAACAGGTCAAGCACTTCTCGTGACTTTCGTGTAACATTTCTCATAGGGGATGTTCCTCACACTCATGCATGAAACGTTCCCACAGTCTGTCTGTGAGGAGCTTCTCAAAGACAGCTGTCATGGAATCATTCTGGTTGGAAAAGACCTTTAATGTCATCAAGTCCAACCACTTACCTCAGGCTGCAAAGCCCACCACTAACCCACAGCCCTCAGCTCCACAACTTTGCAATAGTTCCAGGGCTGGGCACTCCCCCAGCTCCCTGGGCAGCCTGGGACATGGGCAGACAACCCTCTCAGGGGAAAAGTTCTTTCTCAGCTCCAAACTAAACCTCCCCTGAGGCACCTTGAGGCCATTTCCTCTTGTCCCATCACTAATTACTTGGGAGAAGAGACTGAGACCCACCTTTCTACAGCCTCCTGTCAGGGAGCTGAAGAGTGATAACATCTCTTGCCCAGGAGAGATCCTGCTCCAGCTGTCCCTCATGGACCAGCAGTACGCGAGACACGCATCAGCTGGGTTTCAGTCCGTGGGACCAACACACCACACAGGACCCATCTCACAACGCCTCTCTCCACAGGTGGCCCAAGGGCCCCCCCAGGACACCTCAGGGAGCAGAGGACCAGAGCGACAGCCCCAGGGAACCGGACACGAGGAGCCTGACACCGCGAAGGGCCACAACCACACGCGCCACTCGCACACCTGAGCCGACACACGCGTGTGGCGGGGGAAAAGAGCCACGCGGGGAGACTCCCGCCAAGGGCAACGGGGCCACCGCGATGACAGCCGGCTCCCTGCCTCCTCGCACCGGCCGGGGCTGCGACGGCGGCCAGTGCTCCGCGGGGGGACCGGGCACCGTGGGGGGTGTCGAAGCCAGCGGTGCCCCGATGCATCACGGACGGGGCGAGGCGCGACCCGCCGGGGGAGGGGGCAGCCGCTCACCCCCCGCCCCNTCAGGCGCGTGTTGGCGCGCGGGCGGCGGCGGCGGGGAAGCTCTGGCTACGTACGTGTAGTGCTGCGGCTTCTCGGGCTGCGCCTGCAACGCGCTGGCGGCGCTCGCCGGCCCGGCCGCGGCGGGGCCGCCGGCCACCGGGCCTTTGGACATGCCTCCTGCCTTCCGCTCCCGCCGCCGCCGCTCCCGCCGAGGACACCTTTATTATTCACTCTGCGCGGTCCGCACGGAGGGCGCCTCGCGCAGGCGCCGCCGCCGCCATTGCCGCCCCGGTGCGGCGGGGCGGGGTGGGACTTGTAGTCCCGCCGCGCTCGCGCGCGCGCGCGCTCCGCCAACCGCGGGACGCCACGGGCGGCGGCTTCCGGGCGGCGGGAAACTACAACTCCCAGCGGCCCCTTCGCGGCCGCACGGCGCTTCCGGCGGCGCGGGGAGCGCGGCCGTGACGGGAGCCGTAGCGCCGAGGCCAAGGGAGCGGCGCGCCGGGGCGCCCCCGAGCGGCGGGGCAGGGAGAGGGTGTCCCCGTGGCCGGCCTTGAGCGACGGCCCCGCGGCGGGGAACCGCGCCGAGCCCCAGCGACGGCCCAGGTGGCTCAGCCCAGCCCAGCCCAGCCCCTCCGGGCAAGCGGAGGAGGCCGGGCCTGTGAGAGGATGAGGAGTTATTTGTGGCAGGCGGCCTCACTTCCTTCCTCCACCCCCACCACCACTTCCCTCCGCCTCAGGGACTGGCCTGAGCGCCGTGTCCCAGCCAAAGGCTTATTTTAGTGTTGGCATCTCTCGTTGCTCCACGGCCTTCCCCACCCACGGGACAATGCTGTCCAGGAAGCAATAGCGCTGCAGCCCCCGAGGAGGAGGAGGAGGAGAAATACCCAGAGAGCCACGTGGGGAACCTACCTCGGAGTAGGTGACACCAAAGGCCCCGGGATGCCGGGTCATCAGAGGATCGGGTGGGCTCCCAGTCCCAGGGATGAAAATCTCCCCCTGAAAGGAGCCCGTGTCCAAGGAAGCGGCTGAATTCACATGCAAAGAGCTTCCTCTGTAAATTAACTTCTCTCCCAGGGGAGGAAATGATACGAGTTTCTTTTAATAGGACTTTGATCTCTTGAGCTGCGCACAGAACCGCTTCCCTCGCTGGGATCCTCCAGCTGTGTGGCAGAGGGCAGTGAGGATTTATAAGACAAACACCTTTTTTTGAACCCTGCCAGCGCACGCGGGGTGAATGATGTTAATAATAAACTTTGGGGCCTGGTCTGTGAGCTGCCTCTGCAGCTGTTTTGGGGAGGGAAAGAACTATTAAAATTCTCATTTACACCGATTCAGCCTCTACCACGGGCAGGCTTGTACTGGAGTAATTTAATAGCTCCTTCCCCCTGCACATGCAGGAATAAGTCACAGGATATCAATACCTTCTTATTCATCTAACAACCCTCCGTGGGAGGCTGGAGTACTATAATTACACAGCTCTTGGTCAAGTAAGACAACTTTTCCCAAGTCAATACGTGAGGAGGTATTTCAGTTAATACATACACATACACACCAACACAAAACCACTGCCAGCGATGAACCCCCACACAGAAACCCCCATCAGTTATCCACAAATCACACCCAGAACACCATCAAACCTGCACTTCATGCACAGGGATTCAGAAATCAGAGACTCCAGTGCTTGTACGCTGATGTTTACACTCTGGTACTGAACCTGTTTCCTCTTCCAGTTGTCTTTTGTTTCCCAGTCAGGACAGCTCAGTGCACGCTCTGCTGAGCAACACAGCAATGTTCAGGATGTGCCAGGTGTGTCTGCCCAGGGTGCACTTACTTCCATCTCTGCGCAGGTCCTTGCTAACATGTGCTTGTTTGCTCTCTTCAGCTTCAGTGCATCCGCCTGTCCCTCAATCAGTTTCATCCAAAAGGATACACGGCCTCACTCTACTCTTACAGCAAAAAAAAAAGAATCAAAAGGATCTCTCAAATGAGGAACATAAGCAGCCATGGCTATGAAAACACGGGAAACATCTGAGGAGCCTCACAACTCCTGGTAACAAACACCACGCGCTGGTTGGTCTCTGGCATCAGTGACAGCAGAGCACGCTCTCAAAAACAACACGTTTCAAGTATATGCTGTTCCCATCAGAACAAGTTTCTGGCTTTCCTCTCCTGAAGCATGAACAACTCAGGTGAAAGGGGAGTTCTGTACTGCAGATTTCCCAAAACACCATGCAAATGATTTGGTTAGCAAATGATTTGTTTACCAACACCTCCCCGACTCATTCCATTGATATGCAGCTTGTTGTCTCTGAGAAATAATTAACATTTTCCTTTACATGAAAGAAAATGAACCTGCAAAATGAGGACTAGGGGCAGGGGAGATGCTCAAGGGAACACGGCCCTCCGTCAGCCCCTGCCCAGGCACACGTGACAGTCCTGTCGCACCATCTTGGTGGGTGTTTGACTTACCAGAGCCGGCGGAGGAGCAGGAGACGGTCGCTCCCTACGTGCCAAGCTCCCGCAGAGCCACAGCAATACTCGCCCTGCCCGTCGCGCCGGGTGTTGGCCTCAGAGCCTGACGCATTGGGAGAAGATGCAAAACACCATGTAAAGTCTGGGTTTGTGGAGCTCATAGATCCCTTTAGGAGCAGTGATTGAGCAGGCATCCATTTGTGTCCACTATGTATTCTGTGCCCTACAACTGACAGGCACTTGAGACCCGTTCTTCCTGAGCATGGGACCCTTCCCATGGGAGCGGGGACCTGTCCCCCACTCCCAGCAGTTGTCACTAATACAATTAAATATCAATACATAGCAAGGAGTAACTTAAGGCAGCAACTTCCCTCAAAATACAGACTTTAAATGTAATTGGTATTTATCTTCCTTGATGACATGGGATTCTGGTTTTCTACTTGCAATTGAAACTTTGCAAGTTGCTTTAGCGTTGGCAGGGACCTACTGTCCATGGGATCTGGAGGAGGGAGGCAAAAGTGGGTACAGCTCAGACCCCCTGTGCTCCAGGGGCAGTCACATGCCTGTGGTGGCTTTCCCAGGCCCAAAGGTCAGACCCCCCTTGACTCCTAGAGGGTCACAGCACAGTGAGGCTGCCCAGCCTGAATCTCAGTCCCTCGACAAAGGTTCCCGGGCTGCTGCCACTATAAAACCAGACAAGAAGTTACCAGAGCCGCTGCCAGAAACTCGTTCCCTTTGCGAGGGGCTTTGGTCGGCCCCTCCGACGCTCCCGAACGCGGCGGGAGGAGAAAAAGCAGCGGGGGGGGGGGGGGGGGGGGGGGGAGGGGGGCGGGGGGGAAAGGAAAACCCACC
>WBNH01005345.1:0-54589 GCA_013401255.1 Urocolius indicus
AGGTAGCTAACACAGCAGGCACACAGAACATAAGCTACTCAGCCAACTATGAAACAAATGCCAGAATTAGTTGCTTAATTCTCTTTGCATCAGGGTAAAGCATATGCTTCTCAAATGTCTTCAGTGAAGAACTGCTGAATATGGGAAACATCTACTATTGCCTTGTACTAAATTGAAAAGCAAGTTCAAGTGTAAAGATTGGGGTGGTGATAGCCAAAGGCAAGTTGTCTTGCAGCCTCCTTTGTGAAACAATCTAGCTTCAAGGGTTGTGTGCCCAAATTTGGCCCAGTAAGCATATTAAATAACTACTGGGTCTTGTTCAACTTCTCTGCAGCTCTTCAACTATGGGAAAGAATCCACATAGATTCTTCTTACGCACCAGCTGATATGCAACCACTGAAGTTCAGTGTTTAGACTGCACACTCAGGGATTCTACTTTCCTCAGGGCTGCTGTAACCATGGTTTGTCCTATATCTGCACAGGGGCTGACACTGCATTTGTTCGGAATCCTGAGCACACAGAGGTCGGAACTGGCCCCTTTCATTTCCAGGTCCAGCGTGGGTCTGCCTGTGCACACACCACTCTAAACGGGGTCAGAGAACAGTGGGAAACGTGGTGTGGTCTGGCCTTGAAGCTGCTAGTGCAACAGGAAGGTGAGAGCTTTTTGGCAGGGTCTGTGCCTGTCTGGGGGCAGCTGACCCTCCCAAGCCCCACACATGCAGCTGATCTTTCGGCCTTTCATTGCCCCAGGAGGGCACAGAGCACTGCAGGCAGTGCTGTGCCACACATGCAGTGCAATGCAGAGCCAACGCGATGATGTCCAAGCCCCAGGCTTGTGCACACCAGCTCCCGAGTGTTTGGCAAGATCCCTTCATCCTCTTCACAGCAGCCCGTGCCAGTTCTGACAGCCAGTGCTGTCCCTGGGAACACTCGTACATGCCTGTCTGATGATGGGCACTGCACCGTCCGATGCCCTGGTTTTTCTAACACAGCAGCCCGTGTTTGGTAAGAACAGGGGCAGAGACTGTGAGATGACTTGAACCATGGTGGGAAGTGCATCCTGCACCCCTCAGCAGCCTTCAGGAGCAAGGCCTGGAAAGCCTTCCTGCAAAGTGGCACCTCCCCCCCACTGGAACCCCGAAGTTCCTACCCCCTGCTTGCCGAGTGAGAAACACTGATCACTGAACAGTACTTGGCACCTCCAACAGCTGGCACAAGCCAGGGGCAAGACCCAAGCACACACTTAACTCTATCCAGAAACTGGAGGAAGGCTGCAGGGGAAAAACTCCTTTATTTTAACATTTGTATGAAATGTAATATTTCTACATGAACACGCAGCTGTTTTTGCTGGCAGAATGATCTACAAGTTCCCAACACAACTCCAAACACAGATTTCAAAAGAAGCATCCAAACTTTTAATGTAATCTCCAGATCTTGGGGAAGTGCATTTCATCTTTCCTGGAAAGAGGCGAGTGGTTCACGGCGGTATTTTCTCCAGAAGGTAAACATCTCTCAGCACTTGCACTACAGGTGGCTTTCGTCCTTCACTGCCTAAAGTCCAGTTTCACATTTAGAATGAGAGATCTATTCCACATGGCTCGCAGCACAGCACTTTCTTCATCTCATTTCTCCAGGGGTGCATAATTCAAAAGCTTCTCAATCAGATCCACGTGGGCCAGGAGCATTCTGCGGCAGCAGTATCTCTTCAAACCAAGGGCATCCAGGGCATCTCTATTAATGAACAAGAACAACAACAACAAAAAGATAATGGATGAAGTGAGTCAGAACCACTTGTAAGCGTTCCTAAGCAACACACTGATTACTTTGAACTTAGTCATAGAGGAAAACTTTTTGCACTTCCAACTAAGAAGTAGAGCACGTGCTGTTCATGTTCTTTCCCACTCTCTGCTGTTGATGAGAGGTGTTTGCCTGCTGGCCACAAGAGCTCATGACCTTCTGTTAAAGACGGTGTCCAGCTGACACAACCACCAAACTCTGAGGCAAGTGCAGAACTTCCACCAGAACAGAACCCTCCCAAGACTCTTACCAATCTTCTCCTGTGAACAACCCTCCTCATGAGGGCACATTTGGTCACGAAGCAGCAAGGTTAAGTAAGTGAGATGTAAATATTTTGGTTTTGGAAAGAAAGTTTTAGTCTTCACAGCTGGGAAGAGACTGGCACACTGGTAACCTCAGTGATTAAGTTACAGTACCTCAGCCTGCAGAAAAGAGAGTAGCTGATCTGGTTAAAATTCTGATCTATCGAGCGATGTGAATGTCGTAACAGGAACCATCCTGGGATGTGGGAGGTAATTTCCACTTCTCTTAAAACCCTGGACAGTGCCTAATTACCTGTGCTGGCTACAGCTCCTGCTAGTTGTATGGCAGAGGTAGTGCAAAGGCACTAGGGCAGTCTCCTGACACAGGAACTGCTATCCATGCCGCTGCTGGCATCCCTCAGCACCCTCATAATGCAGCCTTTCTGTCAACTGAGGACGATGCTCATCTACTCCACAAGATACATTTGTGATCTAAGCCATGTTAAAAGGGTGAGAGAAATAAAATCTACAAATAACTCCAAATGCAAACTACCCAACACAGGGATGGGATGCTAGTTCTGAGCAAGGCTAAAATCCAGTTCCTGTGTAAGAGGACATTCAGTTATGCAGCCTCTTCCCCACAATTATACAGCCTTTTCCTCACAGGAAGCCTGTGCTCAATGAGAAACTTGTTTTACCATCTTTCTGTTGAAGTCCTTCCTAACACCTGCTCGAGACCCTCAGGGCTGAGTAGAGAATGTCAGCCACTGTGTGTGTGTCTGCAATGCCTGTTGCTGTCAGACCTCTGAAAGACAAGTGACCTTACCCAGGCTCTTCAGCACCACACAGCCAGCCTGATACTCCTTCAGGGCTTGACATCCATGCAACAGGAGTGGTCTCGGGTCTTTAGATCCTCGTGATGAAGTGCAACAATCTAGTGTTTGCTTAATACAAATGTAACTTCCTGAAACCTGTAACTCTCCTGCAGGAAGAAGCTGAGACACTTTTCTAAAGCACTAACGGCCGAAAGGAAGCCTCTGTATGGGCTGCACCACAGTAGAAGGCTGGCTGGCTTCAGGCAGCAGGGAGTAACTGCATGCAGTCAAACTCCAGCAGCTTCTCCAATGACATCAGTCAGTCCTATCCACTTCAAGGGCTTAAACAGGAGGGCTATTCATTTGAGGCTGGCACTGGCAGAAGTTATTTCAGAGAAGTAGATGAACTGTAGTGTGTTTTTTGAAAAAGGACGTTTATAAATAAGACCACATGATATCAAAAGCATCTGCTGTCTATTGTCATGCAAGTTTTAAGAGCTATCTGGAAAGCTCTGAACCTTCAAATGCAGTCATCAGAGATGCAAAGCATCAACAATCATGACTTCAGAAGTCACACCATACACTCCAGCTAAACCAACCTCAGTTTGGTTTCCTTTTTCCTCTAGCTTCCAAGAACTTGTGGAAAAAGAGCAGTTTTAGGGGACAAACAGGAAGGTGTGGGCGTCTTTTAACCACAAATTGTTTGGACAGCCTTTTCTTCCATTTGGTCCATCCATTTCTTAGGCCACTGTTAACAGCTGTTGGAGGATTAGAAGATTTTAACTGTTCGCTGTCAACTCTGCTTCTGATCTTACAGTGCCACAACTGCACTGGTTTGAGCGGGCATCCTGAAAACAGCAACTGTTTCCAAGCGAGCATTTACCAGTAACAACAGACATCTGCTTGTCCTGTACAAAAGCAGAGGAAGAATACTGAAATGGAAAGACAGAAACACTGTCAGAATAGTGCTGACAGACTTCAGAGTCAGTGAGGAATGGTTAGCAACCCATCCTATTGTAATGCTTTAAACTCCATAAATGAAGGAAGTTTTTTTGGGTTTTTTTTTTTTGTAGGAACTTTCCAAATACTTGCAGTTTAGCAGCAGCTGTGATATTCTGTTGAGCCACATTTGCCGAGTTCTGGGATGTAAACGCACCCCCAAAAGGCCGCTCACAGAAGTAATGAGACGTAGGGAGAGTAATGAATGATTTTCAATGGAGAGACTGATGAAATGGTGGCGTGATGGGACATCTGTCCCCTGCAAACTCTGCAGTGAAAAGCCCAGAGAAAAATCACAAGTTCCTACAAGTTCAGATGAAGTTCAAAATCCAAAGCTTTCCTTCCCTGTTTGTTCTATGCTCCACATGTGTAACATGACACATTTTCAGATTTACTTTAGAGAAGTGCAGTGAAAGCTGTGTTGTTAGTGTACGTTCTTTTGGTAGTTCCCAGATGGAAGTCCACTTAAGTGAGCATCTGAATACAAAGCAAAAACTTTTTTCTCTCTACTTAACACTTTCAGCATCACTTTGGGAAGCCTCTCAAACTTCTAACATCTTTTTCCCTCCTCATTCTTTATGATTGCAAGCTTCTACGTTTTTTTGTCTCAAATTTGATGTCAGTGTAAATATTCCTCAAGAGTTACCTTCTCAAACCCTTCTGAAGTAGCCTCACCACTGCCAGACCCTCCTCGTGCCATTAAAACGCAATTCTGGCTATGCAAAGCATGCACAGACTTCTTAAAACAGAATTGTTAGTCAGGCATCTAGCCATTAACTTCCCCTTCATCCCGGCAAAGCAGTGTTTTCAAACAAGGTTAGCAATTCTGGGTAACGAATGTGAAGTGCTTTTAAGAAAGCCCAAAAGGGGCAGCCACTGTCAACACCATTTGTTACAGGTTATGTCTGTAACTTCTTTTTCATCTCCCCTTTAAAAAAAAAACACCTGGTAGTGGTGTCGGAGTTGACTGTACTGCTCAGCTCCTTCCTTCGTGTCCCCTGCTGAGGTAAACATTTGAGACTGCTTTAGGTATAAAGGTTATGACTTAGCAACAACTCAGGAAGATTCAGTAGGGAAACGAGTACTTTCATACCTACTGGAACTCCAGCCTCTGGTTAAGCAATCTGCCTCAGAACGTGTCTGCAGTTTTTAGCCTCTTTGCGAGGCACGATCCCGCAGCCGTGGCTCTCACGCACGGTGCAATCTCACCTAACACCCGACTCCACCAGGACGCGGCAGCGATACGCACCCTTCCGTGTATTCCGCTTGCAGAAGGCCCAGGTAGGCTTCCCACTTGTTTCCGACTATTTTTCCGCACGTGAAACATCGGACCGGGATGATCATTTCTGCACCGCGGCTGAAACAATAAAGCACCCCGTATCACACCTCTGCGAAGCCGCTCGGTGCCGCGCTCGAACACGAGGAAGGCGGCCCGGCACCGGCGGCTGCGCCGCAGAGCCCGCGCTGCGCCCGGCCGGGAGCCGCGGCTGCCCCTGGCGNTCTCCGGACGAGCCCGGTCGCGGTTCCGCCGCGAGCGCCCGGGACGCAGCTCCCGGCCCCCCCCGAGGCGGCGCGGCCGCCGGCTCCTACCGTGATGGCTGCCCCGCGCTCCCGGAACGGCTGCCGGGGCGCGACCAACGCGGCGAGAAGGGGGGAGGGCGCGGCGCCGCCGGGTAAGCCGACCAGCGGGCGGGGGGGGCAGGCACCGCGGCGCACCCCTGCTCGTACGCGGGGCGGCGGGGTGGTAGCGGCCGGCGCTACGGGGTCCCGGGCGGCTCAAGAGAGTGGGCGCGCGGGGCGGGCTCGTGTTCGCGTTTCGCGTGTGGCGCGCTGAGTGGCAGCGGGGCGCCGGCAGCGCAGAGCGGCGGCACCGGCGGCACCGGCGGCGCGAGCGACCGACCGACCGACCGAGCGCGGCGCCCGCTCCTGCTGCTGCTGCTGCTGCTGCTCCTGCTGCTGCTGCTCCTGCCGCTCCCGGGCGGGAGGGCACTTGTTGCATTGCGAGAACGCTTTAGCGGCAGCGGGACTTCTCCTCCCGTCCCGGCTGAGGTAACGGAGCTGTCGGTGCGGGGAGCGCAACTGGTGTCTGCGGCCCGGCGGCAGCGGCGCCCGGCGGCATCCCGCCCGCCCGCCGAGCGCTCCCGCCCGGGCCGGGGTCCGCAGAGCGGCCGTGCCGTGNCCGGCACCGTTCGATCTCCCCCTCCAGCTTCACGTGCGAGTGCGAGGACTTGGCCGCCATCTTAGCGCCGCGCCGTGCCGTGCCGCGCCGTGCCGTGCCGTGCCGTGCCGGGGAGGGGAGGGGAGCGGCGCCCGCCCGTCCCAGGCGCTGCCGGTGCCCCCGCTCGTGCCTTCGGAGGCGAACTCGCCCTCGAGCCCCGGGTCGCGTAGCGAGCGCTGCGGCGGCTGCGGGTTTGCCGGGGGTCTTTAAACTCCAGCGCCGGGTTGGAGTCGAGGCTGCTCCCGCTGCCGCCGCCGCCGAGCGCTGCCACCGCCCAGCCCGCGCGAGCAGGGCTTCCCCTTGCACGGGAGCCGGTGGCGACCTGCGGCCAAAGCGCCCCCGTTGACTGCGCACCGCGAGCCGCGGAGTTCTGCTGGTTGACGGCAACGTGTCTTGAAACTGTTGACTCGTATGTCGCTAATCCAGGGATCGGGGAAGCATTAGGCGCAGACTGTGTGCTTGACGAAGGGGATGGCTACCAACTTTAGGGACAGACACTGCTGTTCTGGAGGCTCCGGGATGAAGCATTAGTTAGTCTGAACGCTGTCAGTCCTTACTGTTAGTGTTAGCATGACGCTAATTGTCCTTGGGCAGAGCAGAAATCCTCCAAAAGTGGTTTATTTTACTGCTAAAGTACCCGTGAGTTGATGCACAGCCATTACTGTCAGGCAGATAAATAATTGTGTCTTAATGCACAGCTTATGTTAATACGTCTTTCGTGACTATTTTTTGAACGACTGGATTATTGACCCTCTGCACAGAAACGCCAGACCTAACTTGAACCGTGAAAGGGCAAATAGTTTTGTTTTAACAAATAAGAGTATGATGTTGTCTTGAAAGTGTTTTTACAGGTCTGGTGGCTAGTGAAAAGACAGTGATTTTTGCAGTCCTAAGAATAATTATATGCAGTTGTGAACAGAGTGAATTGACTTGGCCAGAGGGTAGGTGAACCTCCTGCAATCTCTAGATTATTATCACTATAGTTATTGTAGGCTATCGGGAGCCAAACTGTGTCCTTGTGTTTTTTGGGAGTGAGGTGGAGGGGGGGTGGTATGTGTGTAAGACAGAATTTGGAGATTGTACTTTGATGTATTTTCAGCACCAGCGCTCCAAAGTAATTTTCTTACTGAACTGTGCAGTGAAAGGCATTTGTGTTTGGAGATGGAAATTTGCAACTGGGTGTGAGGAAGAGAGGCTGTTTCAGGGGCATCATGGCAGAGCCACATCATTAGATGTATGTTAGCATCTTATAGCTGCCTTGTAGAAACACGCTTGCTTATTTCTTATAAACAAACCTGAACTTTAACTTTGAGACCTATTCCTTGTCTCTGACTTTGCTTAGCATTATTTTTTTCAAAGAAAAACTTCCTGGGCTCATTCTCACAGTATTACTTTTGTGCCTCTTCTCGATAAGCCTATCGCCCAGCCAAAGCAGGTTAACGAACTAATAGATCTTTTATGGCTGTAGCTGCTTTGATCCTTGAAGAGGTAAGGATTTTTATGATTTATGACCTGGTCAGCCTGCTACATACTGAGAACATTCTGTGCTCAAGTTCTTGTATCTTTGGTTTAATCTGACCGTTTGCCAAATGGCAGAAGGCTGCAAGAGTTGGTGGGGATGTGCACAGATGTAGCTAATAGGAGTCAGAGTCAGTGTTTTATGAGCTGTAGCTCGTGCTGATTGAGGTGACTCTGCAGAGTGAACCACTTGTGCCACCTTTCAACTCTTTTACGGGTGAGCTGGGTACTGCTGGCATGCAAGGCTTACAGTTTAGTCAAATTTGGTCTCTTTAACCATCCTTCTGAAGAGGGATGAAGACTGGAAGAAGTGGAGAATTAGATCTCTTGTAAGCATCCTTTGAAGAAGGGGTCCTGTCTCCTAGAACTAATAATAAAACTGCATGAGTCTTTCTTGTTCTCATCCCGTGTCTGGTTTCTTGCAGTCTTCAACAAGCAGCAGTCTCCAAACTGTTGATTCTTTGGGCCTCCAGACTCTCTGATGATCAGGAAACCCACTGGAGAACTCCTGAGCATTTAGCAGAGGAGACTTCCCTAGAACTAATCGATTTGAAGTAAATTTGAGAACGGCAGACTGCTTTTCTAATGTGCTTCTGGAGCAGCTTCTGTCATGTGGGGCACTGCAGGGAGAACACCCCATGTCCTGCTTAATGCACTATAAGACTTCCTCCTGTGATCTTAGCAGCTTCAGAAAGCTGACATTGGTTTGTCCTATTATCACTGTTGGGCTGAGGCTTGTTTTTGGCTTGTTTTTTTTTGTGTGTGTGTGTGTGTGGATTTAGCCCTACAAAATGCAGCTAGGCATGAATGCTTCAGGGCATTGCTAGGGATGAGTAGTGAAATCCTAGAACGGTGACTAAGGAGTAGTAGCTTCCTGCTCTCCCATCCAAAAAAATGTAAAGGAAAATATTGTTGTTTGTTTAAAAAGACAACCCCCAGAAAAGTCAGTGAAGTGACCTGACTGGCTGAACTACTCTTAAAATACTTTTATAGCTTGAGTGGCTGTATGACCTCCTGCAGCTCATGTTGGCAGACTGTGGCTTTGTGACCTTGTCACTGTAATTAGGGCTGTAGGAAGGAGTCGTGGGATCTCTGCACTTGGATCGTGAGAATTTTTTTGTTCTTGCTGTTTTTTTCTTTATTTTCTTATTTTTTTTTTAAACTTTGTGGGTTGCAGCAGGTCAAGTTTAGGTGTGCACCTTTAGGAGCCTGGAGACTTTTCACCTTTCATTGCTTTTCACCTTCTGTGGTTGTTCTCTCTCTTCTGACTTCGCTTGTTTCAGCATACCTGTAGATAACTACCGGAATGGAAGAGTTGGGTCTTTTAAGATCTGGATTTTCCTGTTAGATAACAGTTATATTCAAGGGTAGTGAATTGTTATTTAAATCTGAGACTTTTTAGAACAATTTTTCAATGAAGGAATGTTCTGATACTATTGATCATGATTTCCAGTCGTCCATAAACCCTTGGAATGTTATCAGTTTTCACCTCACCTCTGACACCTCAGAATCGTGTACACAATTGCAAAAGTTTGTGGCACCATTTTCAGTGTTGTACTCTTTGGATCTCAACAAAGCCAGAGAGAGAACAACCCTAATGGAAAGGCTTGTGTGAGTCTTGACATGAGTGATTCAATGGGACTTTAGTCACAGACTGAAATGTGACATGGAAAACTTAACAAATAAATATGTAGCAGTAGAGAGCCAGAGTGACAGAGGAAGATTAACAAACCTCAACGTGCAAGATGAAGCTCAGCTGCTGTTTTCTCAGACACGTTCTCCACTCCAAGGCTATTAAATTGTGCAATTTTACTGGGCTTTCTCTAGTCCTGGGTGGCAACTCAGAAGTGTGTCATTCATCCCATTCTAGAAAAGGGAAATAAAAGTGGCTGCCTCTGGACCTAGCTGGTGTGATTCAGGGAGGACTTCCCTCCTTTCCTTCTAAAGTTTGCAGGCTCAGGGAGCAACAGTGAAGCTGGAATCTTGATTTGTTTTCACCTTGATTTTTTTCTGAGGGAGATAGGTGGCTTTCTGCCCCTTTATGTCTGTGTCCCCCAGCCCCTGCAAGTGGATCTAGCTTTACGTGTGATGGTAGAGAGTTGGAAGAAGCCAAGAAGGAGAGGCAGGGATGATGGAAGGAGGAAAGACTTGTCTACTCTGTAGAGCTTTGCATTGTTTAGTTGTCCTGCGTGCTGTTTAATAGCTACTCAAGCCCTGGGATTTAGTGAAACAAATAGAGAAGCTGCTAAGCAAGTAGAAATGAAGAGAAACCTCTTTAAGCTGGGGATGTGACTGCAGCTTCGCTGTAATACCAGACAAGCCTGATGCTGCTGGTTTCATTAAAAGCAACATTCGTGGCCTCAAAGCAGGGTTTAATACTTGCTATATATTTTTGTAAATATGCTGACCTTATCTGGTAAGCCTGTAATATTTTTTGCGAGCAGCTGCTGCATAAATACATATATAACATCAGTTGCCAATTCTGAAAGCTGTGCTGAGACTGTGACTTGTTTGAAGCTGGACTGCTATTAAAAGGCAGGTGGCAGGATGTTTATTTTACACCTTGTTAATTACTTGTTTTTCCTGCTGTAATTGGCTTCCTAATGGGGGCAGAATGCACTTGGTTTTGCACACAAAGCTTCATTAGTGACAACCGATGGAAAGGATTCGGAGGGTGGGATTTAGATGAAATACATATATATTGAGTAACAGATGTCTCTGCTAAATAGAGTGGATGAGGAATCCCGTAGATGCATCCAAAAATGCAAATGTTTTTCAAAAAAAATATTTTAAATCGTCCTTGTGTTAGATATAAAGATCACTGCTTATGACTTGAGAAGGGGCCAGAGGCTTTATCTTGCTGCTGTAGGGCAGAGAAGTTGTTCTGCTTCCCTGGGCAGAAGTTGAGTTTGCTGGATGGTGCTGCGTATTTGGGATTCCGACAGCATGTGTGTGTATCTCGTTCCTAAAGATACTTTTAATGTTCTCTGTGGCCTATCTAGCGGTTGCCCTTGATAACAAAGTGGAAGGAGATGGTGAGGAGTGGTGGTATTAGGTAGAGTTATAAGATTTATGGAGCCTTCCCTGATGCTTGTGTATGTGCTATTTCAGGTGTCCTCTCACTCAGCTGGGCCCTTGGACGCAGGGCCTCACTATGGAGGGGCATAGCTGAACCATCTGTATGTTCAAGGTGATCTGGGTTGCACTTAGGAGTGGGACTTGAGATGCTGTTCTGACTAGGGATGGGTGCTCCATAAAGGCAGTTCTTGTTTTAATAATGACTTTTTTTTTTTTTTTAATGGGGTGTAAAGTTCCCTAGTGTAAGAGACTGGTCTAAGAATTGTCCGTTGACATTCATCATGATGATTGTTGTTCACCTTTGCATCTGATGCCACAAAGAGGATTTTGTGCTGTTCGGTTTAATATGCTATTGTACTTGTAGGAGTTTGTAGCTGTACTTACAGAAGTTGCTGTAGGTGGCAGGTGAGTGTGGTTTTGTGGGAGTATGTGTAACATGTCTAGGTGTTTATATATACATGTATATAAAAGTATCAAGGGAAAGGTAAGTTAGCCCTTAATGGAAATGACTTATCATCTTTAACTCCTCCATCTTTACTTACCTTTTTTTAAAGCACTGAGATGGGATTGGAAAAAACATCCATCCACTCCCTCACTCCTCTGCTTCCTCAGATGTCGGTATTTAACTAGTCCAGGACTGGTTTTATGTGTCATGTTTGTTCTGAGTAAGGCCACTCCAAGACAAAAATATAATGTTTGCCAGTCTTGGATTGACGTATTTTATAAGAAAAAAAACCATTTAATACATGAATATATCACAGCCTAATTGACTGTTTAATGTTGGGAGGGGGAGAATAATATCTTGAGGCAGCATTTCAATCAGAAAGATCACAGGAGCTGCCCATCAGCTGTACTCTTCCATGCAAGTGTCCTCAGATGGCAAAATAATCCACTTTCTCAGGATAATACTATTCATTTCTGCAGAATCTTTCATTCCAGAGGAAAAAATGAGCTGTAAAGATGCAGTGAGGCCAGGACTTGTCAATTATTAATGCTCGAAGGAAGGAGCCTCAAGGTAGTGTTCTTCCATGGTGCATTCCTGTTGAACTCATGGATGTGCTTTTGTCTCTGATTTACTTCCTTGCCTTGGCTGGGAACTCTTTCTCACTGGGTGTAAAAGCAGGTCCTCTCCCATCAAGATTTATCTTGCTTTAAAGAGACTGCAGCAAGCCAGTCCTCTTGTAGTAGTCTGCCCTGGCATCTATGAGTCTCTGAACTCCAATGAAAAGGAATGGGAAGGATTTTCTGGCTTATTTTTGAAGTCTTATCTCTGAGTCTCTCGTGAGTGATGATGGATGTATCTGGAACAAAGAATTAAAGATCAGGCTCTGCAGAAGGCTATCCTGTGGGCCTTTTGGGGATGCTTATGCCTGTATTTAAACTTGATGCTTGGGCTTTTCCTTCCAACTGTATTCTGGCTGCTCTTTTGTCTTGCAAGCCTTCATGGGAGTGGCAAAAAAAGATGGTTATTAGAAGTAGGAGCAAAGATCCATCTTGCCGAGTACCTTGTCTCTGACAGTGGCCAGTGGTGGCTGCTCAAGGAAGCAGGTAAGATTAAAGCAAGTGTTCAGTATGCAAGTGCTTGCATTTTATGTTTCATGGAAGTCTGTAACTGAAGTCTTGTTTCAGAACCGATCAGATGGGGAAGGAAATGCAATTTTTCTACTTAAAACCACTTACTTTGTTTGGACATGTCAGCCTGTTGTGTCCAGATCAAGGTGCTATATGGATGCTGGGTGTCCTAAACCAGCTCCAAAGCTACCGCTGCCGTGTGCTGTATCCTGATAGAAGACAGCTATTTCTGGAAAAGCCCCTGTTTTTGTTTACAGCCCGAGACCTCCCAGTGTATGGAGCTTCCAGTGTGGACATGGGGAGGAAGGCATGCACAGGATATCACGTTATCACTCATCGGAGTGGGATGCTGTGCACCTATCAACATGCCATCCACAGGGAATGTTCCATTGCCTTTTTTTTTTTTTTTTTTTTATTGAGCTGCTGTTTTTAAAATTAAAACCGGCCAAATGTTTCATAAAATATTAAGAGGCACTACTTTAGTGTCTCTCATCAGATTAAGTATGTCACTTGGTGTGTCCTTAGGGCGATGAAGCCAATCAGCTTGGTCGTTCTCTCACCTTAAGGATGCATTAAGGTGACATGCTTCATCTCACAGGGGATGCTAAAGCTATTACACTGCAGAACTGGTAACCATAGGGGTCCTGCACTTTAACTGTGGATTCTCAAATGAAATTTTGCAGAAGCAATACAGTTTGCTTTGTATGAGTGAATTCCTTTTTGTTAGAGAAGTGCTTCTTCAAAAATATTGAGGTAATACAGCGGTGGATACATGCACGGTGACTGCTCTGCAGGAAAGAAAGGAATTACAGCATGTTTGGAATGAAAGACCAAAAAGTGTTAGGTTTCAGTGGGTAAAAGGGGCCTCTACATTCCTCAAATGTTCTTTATGAATATGGGTTTTGAAATTCTTTTGCTTGCAGGTAAATTTCTTTTTCATTCAAGAGCTGTTTCCAACATTTTAATCACAACACAGTGGTGCTGGAGTATCAGAGGGTTGGAAAATTGGGATGTCATAGCCTCAGGATTAGAAAGCTGAGGGAGAGTATCCAGCTTGCTGCAGAGAAGCCCCGACACCTGGATACTGGTGAAACACATACATCGGAGCTGGGACCAAGCTGTGGAGAGCTTCTCTTTCACTGAGTATTCCATCACCTCTTGCCTCTACCCAGCAGTTCTAGCACTCTTCAGAATGTGTGCAGTACTTGGAATGCTGCAACATACTTGCTTAAGTAAGTTTTAATAAACTTGATGTAGAAGGCCAACTTGACCTGTGAACGTCCTGGTTATTTTCAGTTGTGTCGTGTCTTTAAACCCGGTAAGTAGCGGCACACACGGCACGTTACTCTCACGTTTCCACTGTGCACAGCTAAATCACACACGTGTGCACATCAGGGAACATTTATTCAGGAGCCTGTTCTGAAGGGCAGCAGTTCTTTTGTCTGATCTGATACGCTGCTGCTGCTTGGCTTGGCAGTGGTGTGAGGGAATAATAAAGTAAAGCCTTCAATCGTATGACCTGATCAGAGAGGGTTGCCTGTAGTGATTGATAAGCCCTCTCGGAACAATAGGCTGCTTCAGCTGTGCCCAGGGACTGATGGGCTCGGTTGGGCTTTTGCATTCATTTTTGGCCAAAGTAAAAAGAACAGGGAGATCAAGGTTGCAGTTTTGTTTGCAGCTTGCCTTCACATCTCTGCCTGATCTAAAGTGGTACTCTGCTGTACATACTTCTGCTTTCCACAAAAGTTTTTGGAGAGTGCTTTCAGCATCTCCTAAAGGCAATGGGAAGTATTTTGAGGGCTCTCAAATTATTTTCGTTCCTTAAGTTGTCTCTCTCCCAAGCAGGAATAAACTGAAGACATCTTTCCACCTTTCACCCTTGCCCCCGGCTTGATGAGTGACATGCTGGGTGAATGGGCAGGGGTTCTCTGCCCTGGGACACCCCCCAGACAGAGTTTTTTCCCCCCATAGGTGTCTTGTCTGACCTTGTCTAGCTTCTTCACTTCTTCTCTTGATTTATGACATTTGCCATTCTCAGTAGAGAAGCTAAAAAGCTTAACAGTAAGAAAATGTTTGTATTCTGTGAAAGACAGATTTTCAGTTTTTATTGAGAAACCTCTGAAGATGAACAGGTGTGTGGCACGTGGATGTTACTTAGCTCTGTAATAACTGCCTTGTGCAGTGGTTTATCTGTAATGTGGGTTTGTTGGCCATGTGCAGCATTGCACAGAGGATGCCACCTGTCTGTGTTGGGGCCAGAGTTGTTTTGGGGTGTATCTTCACTTCTGCAAAGGAGATGTATTTTGCTGCTTCTCTGTTGAGCTACATCCCCTGTCTGTGGGGTCACTTTAAAGCAGAGATGCTCTGTCTTCTTAAAATGCATGTTAAACAAATACACTCTCTCTTCTGTCCTGCAGACCAAAATGGTATGGAGTTGGAAGAGTGGCTTTCCCCCCCCAGCACATCTGCAGCCACTTTATGGATAGAGGAAGGGTGTGTGGAGCACAGAAGAGCAGTTGCTGCTGTAGAGAAGTGCTAGTTTGATGCCCCCTTTCAAGCATTCCAAGCTTCAGCCACTGTGGCAGAGGGCTAGGGCTGTGCTGCAGTGGCTCTGCCTGTGCTGCTGCTGCTTAGGCATTCTGCTTTTGTCAGAGTGAATCAGGGCGTCTGGAGGAAAGGGACAGTGGGATGACGAGGTCTTTCCTGTCACACACTCAAGAAAATTTCTTACTTGGAAAATGGATAGTAGCATACCTGTATCCCAGAAAGCAAGAGCTGCCCAGAAGATCCTGCTCACCTGCTAGAGGTGAGGATGCAGAGCTATGCTCAGAAGTAGAAGAGGAGATTTCTTCATCTAGATGCAGTGGTAGGCTTGAGAAGCATTTGTTTTCTGAAAGTTGTCTGTGATCTCTTACTGTTCTATTGGGGTTTTATGTTTCTTTGCTCTCTCTGTCAGCAAATGACCCATTTCATTTTGACAATACCCTACTGTTTAAATTATGGTTAGTATCAGTTTATTGTGGACCTGTTTAGCATGAATTTTATTGCTTGCCTGCATTCCTGCTCTGCTGTGGGATTGTCATTGCAGTGCCTTTTGAGTACGCTCTTTGCTGTCAACTGGCCTGACTCCTAGGGCTTGAAAAGCTGTTTGGGGATTCCTCTGGGAGCCTAAGGGAGTTGTTGGAAAGAAATCAAATTCTCCTAAGTTTCTGAGAAATCTGTCATAAACCTTGTGGCTGCTGGGCTATTGCCAAGCCCTTTATTCATGGGACCTGTGATGAGCCATTGCTAGACAAGAGTGGTTTTAGGTTCCTTTGTACTGTATTGTGAAAGCAAAACAAATTCTGGATCATTATTTTGGGCAATGTAAGACCACACAAGATTCTCCTTCTGAAAGCATTTATAGTTTAATAAGCCTTGTTTTCTGACTTTTTTCACGTGTTGCAGGTTCAGCCCTAGCAATGATTCATCCAAAGTCAGATTCCTTTTGCACCCTGTGGCTTTTGGCATTTGGAAGCCCCATTTACCATGTGCAGCACTGATTCTGATGGCAAGTGCTGCTGTGGACAAGCCAACTATCTTTTACTGCTGCCTAAGTTGTTTGTTACAGAGAGGAAAACGATTCTGATATCCCCCCCGATGGTATTTCCTTAGTATGACTATACGTGCATACGCGTGCAGAGTGTATTTATTAACCCTCCCTTTGCCTGTGGTGACTAGTTCTGTTGAACAGACTTTTGTACAAGTTGCAGAGTCGGTTCTGACCCTGCATATTTGCCCCATGTCCTCAAGGCATTTGGTAGTTTATTGTCCCCTTATCTGCCTCTGCACTAAAAGAGAAGAATGTTAGAACCAACTTGTTTGCCTCATGGAATTTGCTTTTTTGGCTGCTGGGTCACAGTTTTGTCTGCATTGTGGACAGTGTTTGGTAGATGTGAGTTTTGGATAGCTTCATGGGAAGATGGTACTTCACGTGGCTTTCATTCTGTGGGTGTCTGCCTTGGTGCAGTCTTCGTCTGTTTTTAGTTTAGTCTAATTGCTCTGCACTTCAACCGCTTGGTAAAAAATGGTTGGATTAAAAAGTTATCCAGAGTAATACTGACATGTCAAGAATTGTGCATTCAAGGTCATTTCAAACACTTCAATTGAAAATTAAATGTGCTGGTGCATTGAAATTGTTTGATACATCTCTCTGTTTGGGACTGAGCTGGGATGGAATCCAAACCAAACTATGTGAGATCCCTGGAGGGAAAAGTGCAATGCAAATTGGAGGTAGAAAAGTCAATCTGAGCTTTGGTTTGGCTTTATCTTTGCAGTCTCTGAAATGTGTGCCAGCTATGGATGAACAGCAGTAGAACAAATATTTAGGTGCTGCTGTACAGCCTATGGAAGCTTTTATTCAGTGGCATGCATTATAGATTTCATACCAGATCTGAAAAATCATGTTTCTGTCAGAACCCCCACCACTTAATTTCAGCACAATGTTCTGCCAGTCCTGAAATGTATCTGCATTTGCTCACAGAGAGCCTGCTCAGATAAAGGACTTGGTTCCATCTATTTCGCTTTTCTTGGCTTGCCTTCCACAGATATAATGACAGCAATAACAAAAAGCCCCAGAAAAAAATCCTCTCCAAAATGTTGCTTTTGCAGCTGATAGATTGATGATTTTAGCAATCATTTAAGTTGTTTGTTTGGGTTTTTTTTTTTTGCGGTGTTGGTTTGTTTTTAATTTGGAACTTCTCATTTTGATTTGAAGTATTTGAAGTTTTACATGTGATAGCACTAGGTTGGAGCTAAGCATTGAGTTAGCTGCATGGATATCAGCAAACAAGTCAGAGGACATGTTTCTGAGCCACAGTATGCAAGAGTTGGATGGGGTGTAAGGGACTGACTGAAAGCTGCCAGTACTACGGGAAAAATCCACCTTTTCTAAAGTTTGAGATACCAAACTGCCTTAGTATAAAGTCTGAAGGATCAGAGTGGACACAAGAAATTTGAGGGACTGGGTAGGGAAGAAGTCACAAAGGAAGCAAAAAGCCAGGCTGGTATTAAGCACCTGTGAGTCTAAGTGCTTGTGTGTATACAGATGATGAGAGAATGTGACTGTTAGGAGTTTCTACTGCAAGAACAATTTGCATCGCTAAAGATGCACAGAAAGTTGCTGCTGACTAGTCTTGGGCTTGACTTGTAATAGCTGCCTATGAGCCTTAACCTCAGCAAGGCTCACGGGGTCTGGTACTGTTTACCCAGCACTCAGCCTGAAGCATGTGCTGAGTGGCGTGGACTGGACTGGGTGTAACAAGGAGGAGATGATGTCAACAGGGTGGGAAAATCCCCTTGTGACTTTACAGGGCAGACTGCTGCTGGGGAAACAGCAGGGAGTGGGGAGTTGGTAGGCATGAAGGAAATCAAAACAGAGTTTTTCTTTGATTTAGCGCAGGGAGGATGGGGTGGAACGTTGAAGACTCTGACTGTAGATGCTTCAGTTTATCTTCAGAAGTCAAGTCTCTCTTGAAAGGTTTCCTTCTAAGACAGCATGTAATGTGCACACTGTGTTATTCCTACATGATATACACATGTAAAATTGCCTTTCACAGTGTCCTGCTGCTGCAGGGTGGATCAGGCTGGCTTTGCTTCTCTGCTTATGCCAGTGAAAATAAATTGCCCCATTGTAACCTGTGAGGAAAGCAATGCTCTGTAGTCTTGTGCGTAAGGGCACTAGCCAACTGTGTACAAACAAATCCAGCCCTTCCCGTGGTGTTGGATGCACGTTCTAGGCAGGTCAGAGAGCCAACTGGCAGGGAGGCAGTGGAGCTGTCACTCCTGCAACTTTCTTACTCATGGCTGCTGAGAAGAGGTCTTCTGAACTGTGGACACTATGTGCTTTTCTTACTCCTTTTCTCTTCCCCTATCTTCCAGTTACTTAAAACAGCCCTGTTGCTTCTGTCAGAGAAGGTGCTGTTTTCTTTCGCGGCTCACAGAAGAGGAGCAGAGGCACTGCACATATGGTATTTTGTTCCATACACTTTTTACACCCCTCCCATTTCATTTCAGATCTGTTTTCTCTTTTTGAAAGCTTCACAGAGCAAAAGATGAGGCTTTAATGACGCAAGAAGAGAGAAGGAGGGAGAATAAACCTTCCCTTTTAATATTTTGCTGCTTATATGTGTCATTGATGAAGTAGAACATGGTGTGTGTGCCAGTATCTCTGTGTGCACAGTGGTGTGGAGCGAGTGCCTCAACTTTCAGTCATACGGGACATAGCTGGAAGGAGACTGCATGGTGAGGGCTGAAAGAGAGAGGCAAATCCTGGAAGCTAGAGCTCTGAACAGCTGAAAGAAGGGGGCTGCAGCTAATTTAGCTCTGCCCTCTACCAGTTTCTTCTTTTCTTTGTATTTTTCTATTTTTCCCCCCCAGTTCTGATAGCAGAGCACAGGAGCAGATAGTGTGATTTAAGAGGGCTATAGCAGGGTCCTGAATGCTCCTCTCTACTTGTGAGAAGACCTCTGGCCTTCTGAGCTTGTTTATGCTGTCTTGTTTTACCCTGGTCATGTACCGTTCTCAGGGATCAGCTGTGCCTTCACTCTTGTTTTCTCAGGCATACACACCTGCCCTGCTTGATAATTTCCCTGCAATCCCCCTCACTTCCTCTCTGTGTTCAGTATGTGTATGATGGTTCGGGATACTGGAACATGGAGTCTCCTCATACTGTTTGTTTTCTTTGTCAACAGATGCCATGATCAGTTTGTACTCTGAGAACACCTACTGGTTATCAGGAATGCTCACCTGTAGGTCAAACCTCTGCTAAAAAAGGGCTGACTTCATGGGATATGAGAAGGGAGGCAGAAAGTGAGGTGCCCAGCAAGTCAGAGAAAGTTCAAATTGTGCTGCTACGTTGCATCCACTTGGCCAGCTTGTGTCTTGTTTGATGTCTTTGTTGTTTGACCTGAGCATCTGAGGTGATAACTTGGTTGAAGACAAGTGAGTTAGCAAAGTGCTTCTGGGCTACTGTTGCTGCTGTGTTTCTGAGCATTCTTTCAGGGAATGAAACTATTCTTAAGTCTCTTACGGTAGAATGACCACAGCAAGGTCACCCGTTCATGCACTTGACCTATTACTTTCCCCTGATGTTTGTCCTTGCTACAATATAGTTGCTATTTCTAAAGAGCACCGTTTCCTTAGAAAAATGACAATTCAGTTCTAGAAAAAACAGAGTTGTCTTTGCTAGGACTTATCTGAAGGTTGCATTTGTCTTTGTGCATGTGGTATGGTTGTAAACAAAGTTTACCCTACTGTTTTCCAGAAGGAGCCACAAAGAAATTGAAAATATGCATTCCCATGTCTCTCTGGAGATTCCTGTGCTTTCACCATGTACTTTTACCTGAATTGAGCATTGCTACTCAGATCTAAAAATAATGCTGGCCAAGTAAGGGAGAATATAATTAATCCTGTTTAGTTGGCACCGTGTAACCCAGCTATTCCTAATACACTTTGTCTTGCATTCATGCCACATAGCTGGTGGTTCTAAAATAAAAGGTGGAGAGATACTTACATCTAGATGATGATGTCCATCTTAATGGGAAGAAGTGTCCACCTTTCTCCATCCACCATGGAGGAAGCTGACTGTGATGATCCTTCTAGAAGGTATTTCTTGCATGCTTGGCTCTGTCCGACCCAGCTTTTGGCACTTGTGAGACTCTGCTGATACTTTTGTAGAGCCGCTAAAAGCCTGTTTCAAGTTGAATCTATTTTCCTTCTTTCTTTTTCTAGTATGGAGTGTGCTGCTAGTAACGTGAGGGAGTGATGCCTTACTTTTGTTTTGCACATGTATCTTGACTGGTTGTTGTGGGTCAATAAGTAGCTGCTGCAGGCAATGGGAGCAGCTCAATAAGGAGTGTTTAGCTGCCATTTGACCTCCAGTGTGGCATAGCGCTTGCCCTTACCTCAGACTGCTGGTCCTAGTTACCCAAACTCATCCTCAGACCTCAAGTGAGGTAGAACCTTGCCCGAAGGGACTTCCTCAAGAATGGCAGAGTGCAGGAAGGGCCAAGGATGTCAGTATCATCTACAGGCACAGGATAAAGCTTGGTGTGAAACCTTGCAGATACCTCCTTTCCTAAACTTTCTTGCTGTTGGCTGCTCATTGAGCATCAGATCTCTCTCCTAGACCTTCCTCTCCTGAGAGGAAGGTGAGCAGAGAAGCAGCATGTCACTCTAGATACTAAATAAGTGATCTGGGCAGCTTCCCTCCTGACCTTCCTGTAAGTTTCATGTGTGCTGTGTGGCTCTGCCACAGGGTGTCTCTGGCCCATGCAGAGCTTTAGCAAAGCTGCCACACATTTTAATGCTGGCCTGAGGCTGCAGTTCCTGGCTGCAGTATTTCTCTTGTTTTGAAGGGCATAGTCTTCCCTTCTAGGTTGGGCACTTGGGATGTGGCTTCCCTGCTCTTGCAAAGAGAGTGGGGATGTCAGAGCTGTGGGTTCCAGGTACTACCTGTCTTGTCCTGCTCAAAGGGCAGGAAATTCTCCAGCCTGATTTTGCTTTGTTGCTGCTTCTGAACACCATACCTGGCCCCGAGCTGTGCAGATAGTCTAAAGGAGGAGAATGTTAGCACAGCAGCTTTTCTGCCTTTCCCTAACTGATTGGCTTTTTTGTGACACGCTTACTCTTGCATGCACACTCAAGTAGATAATTAATCTGTCTCTCAAAAAGGCTCTGCTAGCCACAGTATTTTATTTAATTCCATGGAAAGAGTTACTTTTTTCATTATGATGCTGGAGGGGTAAAAAGCAGGCTACTCTCTACTTTAAAAAAATGCCATGATAGAAGGTAAAACTTTTATTAAACATGCCTGACTGAACTTATACATTTAGGTATATGAACTGTGACTAATGTATTTAAAAAAAAAAAAAAAAAAAAAAGAACACAGCTGTAATAGCCAGTATTTTGTGTTTGAATGGTTAATCAGTAGTATAGAAAAATATTTTAATGAATTTCTTCATAGATTTAGGCCAGAAAAAAAAAAAAAGAATGTCTGTTGCTGTAGGGTAGTTCTCACCTCCTTTCCATCTTACAACCATTTTGGAGTGTTGACATCTCAACAGTTTGCAGGTGATTGTATCCATGTTGCAGCTTGCTTTGCTGGTATTAATTTACTTGATGGAAGATTAACAGTGTAATAGCTGGTGAAATAGCTGACTCGTATCAGGAGCTCTTTCCTGCTGCCTTGGCTTTCAGAGGGTACCTGGTTAGGCTGAATGGTGTTTTATCATTAAATAGGCGCACTTGACAGCAGCTGGACGCACTGTTTAGTCCCATCACTTCAGTGCTATTTCTCAAAAGCCTTTGGCACGTATTTATGGTGCTGGATTTTGATGGACTCACGATGGGATTTGAGCCTACGTGACGTGATACTGGTAAGTGTTTGGGAGTGGTCAGGATATTACTCAGTGCTTTGCTGAAGGATGTCTGGTGGATCAAGACCTGGATCTGGGATTAACTTGTTCTATAGATTTTGGCAGTGACTGTGGTAAGATGAGCGAAGGTGGATATGTTGTGTCCAAGGCTGAATAACAGTAGTTTTTTTCTTTTCTGAATTTGACGACAGCATTCGAACTGCAAATCAGCCTCTCAGGTAATAGCTTGCTATACCATGCAGGCCAGCATGCTTTACACCTGTATGGGAGTTGAAAGCTGTCTAGCTGTACAGACTAAAATAATTCTGGTCAGCTGCTTGGTGGCTTGTGACAGAGCTGAGGCCTGCAGCAACATAAACTGGAACTCTGTTCATAAATAGTGCACTTAGTTGTGATATTTGGACAAGTGTCATGTCGGAACATATTAGCTGGCCCTGCCAAAGACTCATTACAAGTTGATATGTACAGACAGCCATAACATTCGACTTGGCTAAATACCCCAGTTCTGGGCAGGTGAGAAGGGATGGTTCTGTGCTTGCCCAGCCCATTTGTGTGTCTGTGGCAGAAGACTAGCCCCTGGGAATCATGACAATGCTGCCATTTCCATACGGTTGGGTTGGAAGAAGATGTCTGACAAAATAAGATGAGGAACCCAGGTCTTTAGGAACAGTTAGGGTTGAACACCATGAATATGGTAATTATATTGCAGTTTCAAAAAGATGTTTTAAAATCTACCTCTTGTCTTGCCTTGGAAACTTTAAACGCTTGAACACATGTAGGCACTAATGAATTACAAGACCTGATGTTGGTTTCTGTTTATTCATCCTCCATTTTCAGTCTACAGAGATTATTTCACTTCCTTGGAGGCAGGAGCTATGGTTTGCTGGCACCAACCCACGTAGGTGGCTATAGTTGCAATTGTGAAGAAGGAGTGACGTTGCTGAATCTTCTTGTCACCACTGCCTCTCAAATAATGGACTTGGCTGTCGAAAGATATAATATAAACTTTTTTGTTTAGATAGTTGAAAATATCACATGATGACAAAGAATGTTTATCACAATGATAAAGCATTCCTTGTATGGCCTGCTGAACCCATGGTAACAGAGTAGGAATTGAACTAAACAGGTCTGCATGGATATAATGCAGATAAATAGCCACTGCTGAGAGGTGAAACAAAGGGGAATTAGGAAGGAGTTTTGAAGATACAGAAAATAAAGATCCTGTATCATGTATTCTTCTGTAATCTGGGTTCCTATTTAGCAAAGTACTGACAAATCTCTGTTCAGCTAAGTATTCAGAGGTGCATTTCCAAAGGGTTTCAAGTCTATGAAGGTACAGAGAGCAGCACTTCAAAGGGCTTTCAAAATGTATGTGTTATTGATGCCCTGTACCTACAGAGTCTATGGAGAATTTCCTTCTAGGTTCTTGCTGGTCTCTTTCCTTGGACACTGGCCCTGTGACCTGTCTTGCATTGGCCTGACTTAGCCAAGGCAGAGCAGCATGTGTCAAAGTATCTCTCTGAACCGAAGGCTTTATGGTGTCAAAAAAAAGAACAACGGGAAACAGTGACCAGAACAAGCTTCTTAGTAGGCCCAAATGATTGTGTAAGTACACAGAGAAATAAGGAGGTCTGCTGTGCCAGTGGCCTAAGCCCACTGCTGTCTGGTGGCAAGATGGCCCTGTGTTCAGTAGCTCAGGAGTTTGCAGTGGGCTGCTGGAGGCAGACCTGCCAGTCTGCTTTCCTTTCTGCAGACGTTATGCATGAAATGCACTGTAGAGATTTGAAGGTGTTACAGTGATTAACTAAATGGGATCTTGAATGACAAACTGCTACTGCTATGCTGCTTAGGCTTGGCAGAAGGAGAGGTGTCGGGGTGCTGCTGCGGCGCGTCTCAGAGCTGTGGGAGTTTGTGTCAGAGCGGAGCAGGTGCGAACACTCCAGATCATGACTAAGTGACGTCTCGGCTGATGAAGAGTGCCGCTTTTATTCCTTTCCCTTCAATGTTTTCTTCCAAACATAATTTGCCTCAATTATGTATTTTTCTCTCTTATTTACAGTTACTGATGGCTTGCAGTTTTGTGTCAGCCCTTTCCTGTTACAGGCGTGAAGAGGAAGGAATTAGTCATCCTGCTGGTTATCGAAGACCCTGTAGCATTAAGGCACAAGGAAAGAGAGCTCCTGTCCTTGGAAACATGTTATCTGAATGGAGGAAGATGTCCAGCATACCTGGAGTTGGGAATGGAGCCTGGGTCTCCTGAGTGCTTAGTCCAGCCTGCCAGCTACTGATGGGTACACAGCTTGTGTGGCTCTCTTTATTGGCCTGATAATTCATGATGTTTGGCATACTATATATTTTAGCTGCTGCTCTCTGGAAATGGCTGTTCTGTTGTGGCTGTTCCGCTAGAGAATTTTTGAGCTTGGGCATATAAATAAACGGAATGAAAATAAGTTAGACCCCAGATTCCTGGTAGAAGATGGGATTCTATTCCTGATGCTTGTGGATGCCTGTGGATTGACACAAAGTCTGGAGGAGGAACTGAAAAATATCTTGTTTAGGTGTCCAAAATTGCCCCAGGCTGCAGATCTGAGTGTTTTTAAAAGAAGTATGTCAGTACTGAATTCCCACACAGGCCATTAATGCAGCTGACATCTATTTTCCTTATGCCGTTTAATAGTCAGAGAAAGCCAGAAATGTGTAAGATGAGGATGACTTCATAAAGGATATTTCTTTTCCTTTTGGCTTACAGCCCCTTCTTTTGAAAAGTACTGACAGCTCATTTCTTAATCATTGTAGGTTTACTGACCACTTCTCAAGGCACTGGATCAAGACATTTGAAAAAGCTAGCCCAAGTCATTAAAAACAGGTTATGCTTACAATCAGGACTTCCCACTGCCTCTCGGACATATGTGTGTATCCACAGATAGGAGAAAAGGTGGGCTTCTGGATAAACAGAACTATATTTATTAGATGAAGCTTTTCATAGAATCATAGAATGGTAGGAGTTGGAAGGGACCTTTAGAGATCATCTGTTCCAATTTTTCAGGCATTTATTTTCCTCAACTAAAAAAGAAATTCAACTGCTTGCTTTTTTGAGTGTACTGGGTTTGTGTGACAAGGTGTTGGTCGCTGAGGAGGTTACAGGGGTGGCTTCTGTGGGAAGCAGTAGAATTTGCCCCTATGTCAGAGAGAGCCAATGGCACCTAGCTCCAAGGGACCAGCCACTGGCCAAGGATGAGCCCTGCAGTGACCATGGTAGTACCTCTGGGATAACAGATTTAAGAAAAGGAAAAAAAAAAGTGCAACTGCAGCTGGAGACAGGAATGAGAGTATGTGAGAGAAACAATTCTGCAGACACCAAAGTCAGTGAAGATGGAGGGGATGCTTCAGGCAGATTCTCCTGCTACCCGTGGAGGTTAATGGTGCAACAGTCTGGGGAGGCCCCCCACACCAGAGCAGGAGGATGCCTGAAGGAGACTGTGACCCTGTGGGAAGCCTGTGCTTGAGCAAGCTTCTGGCAGGATGTGTCGACCTGTAGAGAGGAAGGAGTTCACACTGGAGCAGGATTGCAGGACCTATGACCCCATGGAGGACCCACGCTAGAGCAGTCTGTTCCTGAAGGACTGTGCCCTGTGGAAGGCAGCCATGCTGGAGAAGAAATTTGTGAAGAACTGTAGTCCATAGGAAGGACTCACATTGGCAAAGTCTTCTGTGGGAGGGACCTCATGCTGGAGCAGGGGAAAATGTGTGAGGAGTCCCCCTGTTGAGGAGAAAGGAGTGTGATGAACTGACTGAAACCTCCATTCTGTGTCCCCCTGCACTGCTGGAGGGGAAGAGGTAGAGAGACTGGGAGTAAAGTTCAGCATGCAAAGAAGGGAAGGGTGGTGAGAAGATGTTTTGAAGTTTATTTGCTTGTTTTTTTGAAATTTCATTATCCTGTTCTGATTTGGTTGATGGTAAATCAAATTTATTTCGTCCAGTCTGGTTTTGCCCATGATGGTAATTGCGGAGTGATCTCTATGTCCTTATCTCAACCCACATGCCTTTTGTTTTATTTTCTCTCCCCAGCCCAGCTGAGGAGGGAGAGTGACAGGGCAGCTTTAGTGTACACCAGCCAGGTCAACCCACCACAGTCCTTTGTGGTGACCATGAATTGTCCTCATGGGGTTGGAGATTGTATTGAGTGTGGCTGAGATGGAGTTGATTTTCCCCACAGCAGCCCTCACAGTGCTGTGCTGTGTATTGGTAGCTAGAAGGGTGCTAGAAACACCACAGTGCTTTGGGTCTTGCTGAGCAGTGCTCCACAGCATTGAGACCATCTGATCTCTCCAATCTTATTCCCTCACCCAGGGCTGAGGGTGGGCAAGATCTTACAAGGGAATATGGCCAGCACAACTAACCCAAGCTGACCAAAGACATATTCTGTACTAGGGGATGTCAGCTCAGCAGTAAAAGAGAAAGGAGGAGGAGTGGGGGCATTTGTTATTATGATGTTTGTCTTCTGGAGAAACGACTATGTGTACTGAAGCCCTGTTTCCAAGGAAGTGGCTGGATATTGCCTGCTGATGGGAAGCAGAGAATAATGTCTTGTTATCCTTTGTGTCTGCATGAGGTCTTTGCTTTTGCTTTATTAAACAGCCTTTATCTTGACCAATGAGGTTTTTTTTTCATTTTACTTCCATCTTCTCCCTGCTGCAGAGGGCTTGGTGGGCACATGGCCTGCGGCCAAGGTCAACTCACCACATTGAATCATTTGGGTTTTCAAAGATGGTTGTTCTTATTCACGCGTGTAGCTGAAGAAGCACTCCATATGCTGGATCTAGCTGTTGTACAAAGTCTGCCCAGTAGACAGTGAGGACTCTTCAATACCTGACCTCTGAGCATGGAAATAGGTACCTGAGTTTTGGTTAATTAACACCCAATGCTATGCTTATGAGCTCAGGCACTGCCCCCACATATATATATAAACATATTCATCCTGCTAACCTTCAGCTTTGGATAGTTAGGAAGGTGTATGTTAATGTTCATTTTTTTTTTTGTGTCTAGTCAGAATGCACAGAGAAAAACCCTACATTTGCCTTAAAGCCCTTTTTGGCAGAATTTCCTGTAAAGGATATAAGCAATATATCTGGTTGGAGGGCAGAATTTTCTATTAGCATGTACATTTTCCAGCTCATCAAAGTTTTACCTAATGCTGCAAGTAAAACACTGGACTAGTGGACAAAGTTTTATCTTTATTCAGCAAATTTTTACTTAATGCACCTGCTTGTTTTGAAACTGATTGTGTCACTTCAGTGTTTTTCAAAACCAAGTACTTCTGTGTCTTAACAGTGAAAATAATTCCGATGCCATGAAGGCAGAACTATTAAAATATACTACTTGGTATAATTTCTTTCAGCCACTTTTAAACAAGAATTATGTATTTGGAGTTTTTGAATGGATACCTAACTTCTGGGAATTAGGACAAAATTTCCCGGGGTTCAAGTTGGACCATATTGCTTTCTGCAGAGCATCTTTCATCTTCCAAGTGTATAGTACTGGCCCTTTGCAATAAATGCAGTGTGAATTAGACTATGGGATTCTGTGTATGTAAACTGTCCAATGTTGGAGAGTTTATTTGCATTAGGAGTGCCTTTTTTGAAGCTAATTCTCCTGATTGTCCTGTTTACTGCATTTAATGTGAATAATGGAGTAATTTCAAAGTGTGTAGTTAATTCTTTGTTGTATAAAACTAAACTGGAAGCTGTGTTCGGGGGCACAGATGACACTCATGGTCTAGTCCAAAGTAGCCCATCCCACAGTGCTAATATTGTGGGTGATGGGGGGCCCTTGGGAACACTTAGGCAGCTTGCATCTGCTTCTGATTGATGCGAATAACTTGGGTAAGGCTAGTGGTACTTTTCTGGGCTATCTATGTGAGGGGCTAGGTGAGGAGAAAGTGAGTGAAAGTGGGAGGCATCATTCTGCCTACATACATGCCTAAAACCAAGGAAGGTTGGCTATGTAAAGGCTGGATACAACCTTGGCTGCAGTGACTGTGAATGGAGCTCAGGATTCTGAGCAGAAGAAACAAGATAAATGGCAGAATTGCAATCCTGATCTTGGAATAGGTGCCAGTAAACTTTCCTGCAGCCAATTGTTATATATATTGAGCACCTAGAGAACACGAGACTAAAAACTAAATTGGCAAAACCTTTAATCTCCTGGAATATATTCCTCCTTTTTAATGTTTGTAGTTGTGTGTAGTTAATAGTTTTCTTGGGAATGCTCTTCTTTTACTACTTTCTGCCAGAAAAACCTGTTAAGGCCTGGGACAAAAACTGTGCTTTATTGGGGTCAAATGCATGTGAAATAGGGGATAGATTCTGCCTCTTGCTAGGTTACACTTATGTACCAATATGGAAAAAGAAATCCTTATATGTTGGGAGTATCATAGGGTGTGTCAAAATATTTCTGTCATTGCATGATGTCAGCTGCTGCTATTGTCATGAGTAGATCCTGTGGTTAATTTTTCATGTGATTGGCATTACTTGAACTCACCTCTGAGTCAGTCTAATATATGCAAATCTTTCTTGATTCACACACTGCAAGTGAATAATGCATTTTTCTCCTGGGAATTTGCATTTCTTACGAACTACAATAGGAACAGCAGCAATTCTGAATAAAGCAGATCTGTTTTTATTAAAAGAAATGTAAATTGGAGGTCTTGTTCAAAACTTTTGAAGTGTGCTATATAGAACGTGTCGTTCTCTGTCGTAGCTTCAATGTGAATCAGCATAGCAATCCTGGTTTTAAGCATATGCCTGTATTACTGCAATTTGCATCTCTATCCAGGAGCTCAGACTAAGGCAGGGCCTGCTTGCATCCTTTACCCCATTGAGGGGTAGGTTGTGCCACTGATAAACCAGTAGGTTTTAACTCTTTCGAGACTTCAGGGCTTTTCTTCTCATCATGGGCTCGATGTCTGTCTGTAATCACATGTGGTGCTGGGAGAGCAATAATGCAGCAGGAACAAAATCACTGAAAAACATGGTTTTGTCTTAGCTGGGGGTGTTTTAACTTTACATCTTTTACTTTCCTTGCTCTCCGTAATATCGTTTGTCTTTGGTATTCACATGCAGAAAGACTGAAGCTATAAGTGAATCTGTCTATGAAGTACCATGCTTCTCATTCTTGCTTAATGCATCTAGTAAAATAGGAAATAAAACTCTGTCTAGGGAGCTGCATTTGCTGGGGCTCTTGAACATCAAAATTCTGCTCTTGCTTCTTGGCCTCAGCTGAGCCTTGAGGTGACATCTAGAAGATACTTCTTAAAGCCTTTCAGCTGACGAATACGCTACTGCTCTGTTTGCCAAAGAGGGCTCTTAGGGAGGTAATGAAGGACTGTTAGATGCCATAAGTGCTATGGGACAAAATAGCAATGCTTCATAGGCTTGAAGTACATTAACCTAGAAGATGGAGTCTTTGCTGCCCCTGCATTTTTAAGGAGGGCAATAAGCAGGTAATGCCTTAGAAGCTCAACATCGTGAGGGAAAAAAATCCAGTCATTTCCCAGTCTCCTTCGAGGGGGATTGTTTCAGGTTTTTGCTTTTAAAAAGCTAGCAAGAACATTTTAAGGATGTGATCTGTAATCTATATATATCCCTGGTAAGTAAGTATTCTAATCATTACTTCAGTTTGCTTTAATTGGCTCCTGTTAGGATGGATAGAAGAAGAGTAAACTGACAGCTGCAGGAACTTGGATAGAAGTGTCATTTTGAGTAAATTTTGCCTATGAGGATGGCTAACAGCTTTATCCTCATGCATTGCTTGAGAGATAATGGGACTGTCACAATGTTAATATCTACTGCCGTTTGTTTCATTGTTTAATGTGCATGGTCACTGGAGCTCATAATTAGAAAATAAGTTCCTTTTAGGAATATGCCTTATAAAGCAGAACTCAAAATTAGTATTCATTATGAATGCCACTGTGTATATGAGTCAAACAAATAGAGCACCTAGTCATTGTTTGCCTTTTTCCTTTGCAATCATTGTATAATTCCCCTTGTGGCCCTTAAATGTTGGCCTGATTTTGACTTCTGTAGATAATTGTCAAATACAATTCTTTGGGAAGGGAAGCTAACCACCAAGTTAATTTTGCTGTCTGAAGTGTTCGGCTTCTTAGGCAGATCTATCTTTAAAGGCCTGGGTTCTCATTGTAATGACTAAACCATTGGGGAATTGCACACAGAGAAGCAAAAGCACTCGCTTACTCATTCCGATTAACCTCCTGTGGAATGACAGATTTCAGAATGCAGCTTTTTGGTGGCTTTCGTCCATCCATCTTTGTTTAGCATGGTACAGCACTGATTTGTGCTTTGGTTCACACTTGTGTAGGCTAGACCCCTTGGTAGTCTGTTCTGTGTGTGACTGTCTGTATGTCAGCTCCCTGGTTTTGTGCATGTGGATTTTGACTGCTGGAAATTCTTTTGGTACATGCATTCAAATCTGCTGTCTTGCTTGCAATTACCATGTTGGCTTTTTTTGATGAGAACCAAAGGTGTCCTTTGGGAAAAGTATTGGCAGAAGATGACTTTGGATGCCTGCGGCAGGACTGCTTTGTAGCCTGCTTCCCCTCATTTCCATTTGATGGCATAATACCAGGCTTGTTCTAAGACTTTGATGGTCAATTAATTTGTTCTTTTCTGTTTTAGAATTGGAAACTAATTGAGTACTTGTGAAGGGTGCCAGATTAAACTCTGTTTTTGCTTGGAGTGCCAGTGAAAATGCCTTTCCCTCCCATGTTTCCTTAGGAAACTACTCTCAACAAAATGAGCTCACATGATCATGCTGTGTGTGAGGTTGTCAGGCACATGCAGATGATCTGACTTTTTCCCCATCCTCATCTTCCTCTTTTCAAAATACCATTCTGGCTGTAAAGAAGAGGCTGCAGTTACTTGAAGCTCTCAAGCACTTTTTTTGTCAGCATTTAAACTTTGTTTTGCTGTGGTAAAGACGAGTAATTTAAGACAATGTTCTGATGTAAAAGGGGGAAAAACTTTTTAAATTCAAAACTCACACCAGGATCAGACTATGTGCCTCAATTGAATAAGTTTGTCGGATATTTTGTTGAGTGACTTGCATGCACTGCTTGAATAAAATTGTGCCTCTTTCCTTGAGATAAAGAATATTCTCTGATTTTCATGGATATCAACCACCACTGTCTTCTAGGCTACTGGCTGGTATGGCCACGGAACAACAGATAACCTGTGTAGCCCAACCCTGAGGCCAGATCAGCGAGGCCAGTCAAACGGTTCAGGAATTGCAGGATTTCCTAATGTAGATAGGTCTGCTTCCTTGCACCCTTCATGGGGCACACAGGAGTACAGACTCTAAGATGCGACTCTCTGTTATTCTTTGCTTTGGAAAAGTGTGGGATTTTGGTTTGGTTTTTTGGGAGGTGAAGAGCCTCAAACTGCAGGGGCATGTTATTGTAGAGCTGGGATACAGTCCCCCTGGAAAAGAAAAGGCAACCTTTCTAGGAGTGGTGGGGTGTTGTAGTGTGCTCCCATTCCTTACAGCAGAGAGGAATGGTTAGGATGGGAGGGAAGGAAGATGGCTTTCAGAATCTGACGATTTAAAAATAAAGATCTTGTACTCTGTTAAATATGCAACAGTTTTTCTTCTTTGCAGTATGTGACATCCCATTCCTTGCCCTCCTCCCACTTCCTTACTTGCATATTTCAATTGTTTTTGCTGGGAAATCCAGACTGTTGGATTTTTTTTCCATCTAATGTAAAACAGGTTCCTTACCTAGATACTGCATTGCTTTATGAAATGCTTGAAAAATGTCTTAAGTTCCTGTTTGCCTGGGATTAAATGAACAAGCTGGAATACAGAGGATAGGTGCTGTCTTCCTACTTTCTGAAGAGCACTGATATGTTTTGGTACCTTGTAATTCCATCACCAATACGTGAGTTCTGCCTCAATCCTCCAAACAAACCCAGTGATTTAAAGATTCTTTTTTTTTTTTTTTTCACTAATATTTTCCTTTGGTTTCTGGGCTCCTTTTCCTTTCTACTGTGAGAAAACAAGATCCTTTGTAGTATTTTTGTGACAGGGAAATATAAGGGAATCTGAATACTATGAGAAGAGCCAGGCGTTTTTAGCTTTGGGGAGATCTGTGTGTTGTTGACTTGGGGACTTGCAGTTTGGCTCCAGATGTCCACATTCCATGGATGAGTCCACATCCATTTTTATGGGAGAGAGATGTATTTGTCCCCCGTTCAGGTTGTTGCGTGCTAATGGTTGTTTCTTTACCCAGGCCCTATTTCTGTAGAGTTGTGTTCTGAGGAAGATACTAATTTTGTCAGGACAGGAACACACAAACAGCCATATGAGAGAGTGGTTCTGGAAGCAGGAGTGGGGGGCAATAGAGGAAGGGAGGGTCTCTGCTTTGGATAGCAGTGCTGGCTTGCATTGGTACCTGGAGCCTGCCACAGCCACGTCTGAGCAGGACGTGTCTCTCGTGAGAAGCTTGTAAAAGGGATCCAGGCTCCAATAGTAGTAAAAGCTGTGTAGTGCTAGTCATGGTCCCTTTCCTGCGGAATTGACTACAGGGAGCTCCAAGTTGGGGTGCATCTTGCATCTGTTGAGCTTTGAGATTGTTTCCCTGACACCCACAGGCAAAGGTGATGTTTGATTTTTTTTTTTTTTTTTTAAAACTTTTCAAAGGAGAGTAAGAAGTAGAAGCTACTGTGACATGAGAAACTGCATACTCCCCTGGCACTGTCTCCCACCTGCACCCCTTATCTCTTTATTTTCAAGGTGATGTTTCCTGGCTTTCCTGCTGGATAACTGGGATGGGATAGAGCAAGAGCACAATAGAGCAGGTTCTGTGGAAGTAATGGCAGCCAACGTTAAACACAGCAAACAAGTAGTGATGCAGGTACAACCCTTCTGTCTTAGGCATTTCGCTTGAGTTCTTGAATGTTGCAATGCTAATGCCATTTGTTCCTAATTAATGTGATCTTTTATCAGGCAATACAAGACATAACAAATGAAGCAGCAGGAATTTCCTTGAGCAGTGTTTAATTTAGTGACTAACATGCCCTTACAGACTCACTAACTGTATAACTGCATTGGCCAAGTCTGCAGATGTACAAAGTTGCACGCAGCTCTGACTTCAATGAGCAAGTCTCAGTGATGTCAGTAAGAAAGCTGCATGTAACTGGGCAGAGCCCGGTCCTGGCTCACCTGGTGGTAAGTCTGCTTTGGGCAGTCCTGACTGCACTGAGAACAGAGAGCAGCAGCAGACTGGCTGGTTTTTATACAATTGTTGTGCTGTGAGCTTTCTAGTTACTCCCCGAGGCAGACAGGGTGTTGTGCGTGTACTCTGACCGCTCGTCTTTCAGAGGCAACTGGCCCAGTGTCAATTGTTAATAGCTGTGGTAAAAGTTTAGAGGAAGAATAATCTGATAGTGAATGTATGAAAAGTTGCCTTTAGGGAGGTAGAACTGAACTCCCCAATTGAGCATATGTCCTTTATACCTAACTTATTGCTAACACAACAGCATAATACCGGAATGGTAAGGGTATTTCAGTGGAGTAGTTAGGATGGGAAACAGGAGCAAATGAACTCTGATAAAGCATTTTTATCCATTAGAGCTTTTGCCTTCACTGGAAATGTCCATGTTCTGAAGTTCTTTGTTGGATTAGGGTAATATCCTCTAAATAACCTGGCTGACAGAACAAAGGAAAGGAACAAGCAATCAGCAGAAACTGTTGGTTTTTTTTTTGGTTTTTTTTTTTTTTTGACAATTTGCTTCTGAGGTTAAAATAACAGGAACCAGATGTAAAATAGCAGATATGTTCAGGACTTGAATTCGCTCTGTGAATGATGATATCAAGGCTTAGAGGGAGGGAGAGTGAGGCAGAAAGAATCCTCTGTGCCAAGTGGGCAGGAATTTAAAATTCTCTTCTGTTTCTCACTTCTGAGAAACTGAATAAAAAATACCTGTTGCTTGCGTAAGTATCTCTGGCTCATCTACTTGAAGATACTTTCCCAAAGGAAGGGTAGTGTTCATAGTAATCTTCATTAGATAGTGTGCTTTGTTTTTATCTACAAGTAACTGAAGTTCTACAAACATTAGGCAGAATAACTTTAGAAAATAATAGACAAAACCCCCTTATTTTCAACAGAACCCTTAAACAAAAGCTATATAAACTTCTGGGCTACTATTGTTTTAATGATCCTATAACTCATTTGCTATTTCCTGCCTCTTTTCTAGAAGCTGGAAGCTCAGCCAAAATATATATGGGAGATGAACAAAGGAGTTTGATTTGCTGAGACACATAACCTCTTTGGGGGCAAAGAGCGAGCCATCATTTTCTGATCTTTCCCCTGTAAAATGCTTCCTTCTCATTTCCATGGGTCTCACTCAAATGACTTTCCTGCCTCTTTCTGTCTTGCCGGAGTTGGACCTTGCAAATTCTGACACACTAATAAATTACAGTGGGCTTGGAAGTAGATATGCTAATGGAGTTGTGTCTGCCAGTGAGATGTTGTGAAAGTGCCTCTTCTAGGGCTGTTTTTAATTTAAAAAAATAATTTTTAAGGAGTGTTCTGTGAAAGGAATTAAGAATATTCCTTGCACCAAGACATCTTTTTGTATTAGAAGCCTATGATGCCTGTCATAGTGTGTATCCCCACAGCGAGCTAGAGGTGAGAAAAAGGTACCGACAAGGTAGCTATAGTGTTCTGTTTTTAAATCAGCTTCCTTTCTTGGAAATCTCTGATTTCTGATTAGACAAAGTCCTGCATGAAATGCAGTTGCTAGCAGGTGGAAATGAGAAAGACAAAGAATTTTTAGTGTATATGTCAGTGAAGCGCACAATGATGTGGTGAAACAGTAAGTGCTGCCTCATTGCTTGAAGTCTCACCATTACTGCTCCATCTTCTCCAGCTGGATGAGTGGATGAGGTGTACTTCATTCCCTTGCTCTGTGAATTGGGGTGTGCTGTGGGAACATGGTATTGTGTCATCCTGCAGCAGCTTAGACTGGCCAATTAAGAAAAATCATTAGTGAGGGAGCTGAAACTGTGAAATGAGGCATGCCCTTGGAAAGGGGAATTTGATGAGATATGAGTGAGCAAAGGATGCCTTTGCTTTCAGGAGTGTTGCAGTCATCTGTATGGCAAAGGAAGGAGGGGAGGGGACTTTCCCTGGGCTGCAGCTCTGGGCTGACTACACTGCAGTGTTTCTCCAGAGCAGCTCGCTCTCCAGTTAACTGGCAAACATGCAGAGCTTTGTTTCTTGGCTTCCTTGAGCTTCTACCAACTCAACTAGAAAAATTACAAAACAGAGTCTTGCTGAGGAACAAAAAGCTACTAGTGAAATGGTGTAAGTACTTGTGTTACAGTTAGGCTGCATTGGGGTGTGAGAGAAGAGGGTAGCGAGGGTCAGTTCCTAAAGAGAAGAGCATGCCTTGGAGGTGACATGACAGCTGAATCCCATTCCTAAGGGAAACACATAGTGTCTTTCTGAATCCTGTTCCCTGAAAGTGGGATACCATTTTAGAGAGACTCCCTGCATTGAATCAAGTTTGTTTTCTGCCTCTTGAACTGCAAAGCTGCAGACACGTCCCTTCTAATCTTGTGTGTGTGAGAGATGGCTCTCTAGGGACCTTAATGTTGCGGTTACCATGGGAGCCAATTCAAAGTGGATTGTCATGCCATCAGAACTAGAAGATATGTGCAAATTCTGTTGTAGCATTTTGCAGAGGTTTGGGATTTTGAATATTTCTAGCAGGAAAAGTATTTCTGTTATTTACATGAGAGTATAACTGTTTGGTGTGTTAAGCATTTCTGAAACCAAACTGGGTCTGTGAAAGACACGACAGCATGGCAAAACAAGTCGGACAGTCTGAACTAGGTACAGGTAGAAGAATTTTAACATGAGATACAAGTTTCCCATGGGGATTGTTGTTCTATATGGTTGCAGTGTTTCTGAGTTTTCAGATCACTCCTTCTCATTCATATAGTGCATTCATGAAAACCCAAGAAAAACCTTTTTTCCTTGCATGTTTATACCTCCGTTGCCCTGCTTGCGCTGGCTGACACTTTCACCTGCTGAGAAGTTCTCAGGTGAGACTTGGCAGTGCTGATTCTAGAGAAGACCTTCACTGTGATAAGAGCAATGTAATATGCACCCCAGACTTGTTTTTTCATCCATGAAAATCAGATAGTTATTCATGCTGGACTCTCAGTTTAAAACATCTGCTTGTCACCAGAACTTGTTCAGTCACATTAGACTTAACAGCTTGGGGGCTGAGCTCTAGACCTCCAGGATCTCTAGGTCCCTGTGCTGGCAGTGCTTTTAGCACTCACAGCATCTCAGTCCATCAGTACAGTGGAGATGGCAGATGTGCTTCTTTGGATACTTTTTTTTTTTGTGTGAAGTTAAATCAAATCTCTAAATTTTAATTGCTAATTTATTTTAGAAAGAACAGTTTGTCTCTGACCTACATATGGGACTCAAATGTGACTTTCTGTCTCTTGGAAGACTTTTTTATTGTTGAAAATCTGAAATAGTGTCAAGACTACAGGGATGCTGTTGGCTCTTTTCTTGTAACTTTTATTTTTCTTTTCTACTGGTAACATGGACTTAGCTGTCTTCTCCATGAAGAATTAATCTCAACAAGTGAAAAGTTAGGAAATATTTTATCCATTGCTGCTTGTAGGTCTGCTGGGAAATAATAGGAAAGGTCTCTGAGCAGAATTGATCAGTTTTCTCATGTGCCTTCTCCATAGGAATATTTTTTTTAGTTGATCTTGTTGGTTTTGTTTTCTTTTTTTTTTTTTGTCTTAATACAGAAGAAATTCCGTTCTGCAAACAAGAATTTGTAACATTCGTAATAAGGCATGTACATTTTGATGACTTGTCAAAAAAATATAACAAACCCTTCTAACACCTCTGCAAATCATCCTTGTGCTATGCATAAGTTCTGCATTGAAAACTCTTAATTCTTTGTTCCAGTTTAGTGAAATTGTTTAATCTGTTTTGCTCATTTCTGAGGGGGAAGTGTTTTCTGCCTGTCAAGTGCACAAGCTATTAAGAAAACTTAACTGTGTCATTCCCTAGAGATATGTCATTTTCATAACAACATTACTATTCAGGTAATTCTATTCAGATATAATACAATATTCTAGGCAGACCTGTTTCAGGAACTGATGCAAGGATAAAGATGTGCCCAGCTGAGGAAACCAGATTAAGAGTGAGAAATAGAATATTGCCAAGGAACTGGAAAAAAGTTGTTCGAGTTGAAGGAGAGTGTTAGCGTTTGGTACAGATGACATGAAAATGGGAGTCTGCAAACCAGAAAGGAAATGAAGGCTGGTATCCTATCTCAGATAATAAACTGATAGTTCCTCTTATTGAGAGATTTCAAAATACACTACAAGCAGCAGTGAAGGACTTGATTGTACAGTGTACTTCTGCCGTAGCGTGTGTCATAAGAACTTCCTTGGATGTTTATTGCAGGATGGTAGTTGATGATTTGACTTTTGGTTCAGTAGGACATTAGTCCAAAAGGATAAAGCCCTTCTTTGCAGAAATGACTGTTTTAATTGAAGGGAGAATAGGATATCTGCCTTAGTATGTGAAATTAACTTTTATTGTACTTGATGTGCCTGAGTGTCTTTCATTCAGGGCACATGCTTTCAGCTTCAAAAAGGAGCTATTTGTACCTGTTTAAAACCTATACTGTCTCAAAACAGTTTATACTGTGGTGCATATGATTCTCCCTCAGGGAAGAGGGAGAATAAACTGAACATCAGATATTAGCTGCAGCACTTAGTGCTCTGCTGGGAGGCACTTGGATATAACAGTGACACAGGCAGTGTCAGAAGTGATGCAGCACAGAGAGAAAGTGGCTATGCCAGCAGATTATGTTTGATATTCTCTACAGTATTTCTCTAGAGCACAGCTATGTTTAAGCACCAAAGCCAAAAAACACTTTTGCTCTATAGCCCCCAACTACTTGGTAAATACAGCTAGAGCACCTTGTGGCTCTAGCAAATGCAAGGAAGTAAGGATTTTAAAATTGAGGCAAGCCATCTCTGCCAGGAAAACTCATCTCAGTGTATCTGGCGAGCTCCTGCCAACCCTATGCTCTTTGCTGATCACAGAAAGTGTGAATCCACAAACAATCTGACACAATTTCTTGTTCAATTTTTATGGATGAGACTTTCCTCTAAAACTTTCTTTGGGGTTTAGGAACTTGCTTGTCATTGACTTTCCTTAGGGCATGGGCATTGGTTCTCTGGAGAGTGTCTGGATGCTGTCACAATATCCTTTGAAAGATGCTGGCAATGCAATTTAAGCAATTTTTGAGGCCTTAAAGGGAAAGGAAAGAAATTGTTTGCTTATGTATCAACAGGGGGTAAAATATGCTGTCTCCACAATGCTGACAGTTGACTGTAGCAAGGTTTTGAGACTTGCAGCTGAAAGTGTTGCCAACTGAAGCAAGTATGTTGATACTGCAAGGGGTCAGAGAGTCCATGCTTTGTATACCATGTTCTTGGTCACCATTTTTATGTAGAATTCACATGCTTACTCTGAAATCAACTATCGTTATCTAGTTTTATGGACAGCAGGGAAGATGTTAAAAGACTGTGGCTTTTCCATCTCTCTCTTTTGGTGTAACAAAGCTACTCTGTTCAATCTAGGCTTTGGTTTTTTTTTAATTCATTGCTAAATTGTATCCTGATAGAGAACTTTGAATTCCTACCCATGAAAGACTAAGCTTTAGAAGCACTGTTTTAATTTAGGAACCTTGATTTTTAAAAATGCTATGTCTGCATGGACACTGTATGTTAGCACTTTGGGCATGTCCCTATGCTGATTTCTTGTCAAAGGTAGATTTCTCCCTATATCTTGTTCAAAGACACTTTTACCTCTTTTTGATGCCTGAAGCCAGTACTGTCATAAGGTATGGTAATGTCTTCAAACTGACAATTACCTGGAGATATTTTTTTTTAGTTGAATAGATTCCTCTGCCTTTATTTTCCAGTCAGGGTTGCAGAAACAAGACAGCATTATAATTCTTATCTGTTTTCTGTTTTGTTTGACCCTGTTTGATGGGAACCCTCCTTCAAGGGTCACAGTCATGCATTTGAATTGGGACACTGTGTGATCTTCTCTGTGCTGGAAGGGCAACATAAAAATGACATAAGTAACAAGACAAAGTGCAATGTGAGCAAGCTCCAGTAGCTTAGTTTTGAAAAGCTTTGTTCAAAGCATCATATAAATATGACACAAGATAGTTTTATGGTTTAAAAAATAAGAGAATTATGTAGGTAATCTTTGCAACCTAGTAAAAATATCATAGTACACAGAAATTGAAGTGTTACAGCTTCCTGTGATCTAAATTGGCATCTAATCTTACTCAGTAGGTGAAACAACACTTGAGGATGTTGTTTATAGTGATTGCTTTTTTATCACTTAAGAACAAAGAGGTGTTTTGAAAACCTTCATTATGTGAATCAGGCAAATAAGGCAATTCAGGTAGTAAGGAAAATCTCTGAAGATTAAGGAAATGCCATGTTTTACTTCATGTTTATAATTGGTCCAGACCTTTATTTTAATGTTCTGAATCTAAATCTGAAAACTACATTGGGGGAGTAGTCTGGTTATGAGGAGCAAAATCACTTTCATTTTAGAGCCTAAAACTATATTTTGCCGATTATCCTTTTCTCTTTTTTTTTCAAAGCAATGAGTTTCTTTTCCCACAAAGGAGATGTTTGGCTGCTACAGGGACTGCTGCAGATGTGGAGCAATTTTTTTTTCTGCTTAGGAGTAAACCCTTCAATTTATGTTAATTCTTTGTAACTAAAGCTGTCTCAAAATTAAACATCTAAGCAGTCATTTAGGGCTTCCTTCTACAGATGACAAGGGAAAAGAAAGAGAAGGGAAAGTTGGAGAGGGAGATTCATCATGTCTCAGACTTTCCTCATGATGGGATATATTGGAGTTGCTGTTCCTCTCCTTTGACCAAGGCATTCCCCTGAGGCTGCATCTGGCAGTTAAACAGCTCAAGTTGTGTACAGTTGTTTATGTGTGATTTGAATCCCAAGTGTAGTCCTCTGAGCAATAAGAGACATTGTTACAGAGGGTGTACCTTGACATCAGGCAGTGTTTGCAACCAGAAATATTTTCCTTTGGAGGTTGGGGCTCTCATGCTGGTAGCTTACATGTATGTAATTGAGTGTGATGGTAATTGTGTGAAGGAGGCTCAGCTTCAGAACCTGCCTCTCTTGGACAGAGTCTATTTTCAAAGACTTCACAGCGTGCTTGGAAGAAGCCCAGTCATTTTGCTTGGACAGTTAACTGCTTGCTGTAGTAATGACGAAGGGTGGATTTTGTCAGCATAAAACAGCAAAATTTTCATAAAACCCAGAGAAAATATATCTGAAGTGAAAAAAAAACTTTTTGAAATAGTAGCTTATGTTACATAAAATCAGAAGTTCTGGAGCTGAGAGTCAAGTCTCTGGGTTTTGGAGTGTATTTTCCTCCCTTGAATTCACTGAGTAATTCCACAGTTGTACAAGTTTTACAGTCCTTTCAGGGTCCAGCTGGCTTTCCTTGTCATTCATTTGGAAGATTGTGTATGGGAATGCCTGGTTATCTATCTGTTCTACCACTTTTTGTCAATGTGCATATGTTCTCACTTTGTATCCTGGAGCTGGTTAAAGAGTGCATGAGAGACGCTACTGTAAAGACTCCAGTGAGTTCAAAAGGGTTTTTTTTTCATCCTCTCCTATGGGCTTTTTTTTATTTCTTTGAAAATCGTGTGCATTTCCTTTCTTCTTGTCCAACTTTATTTTTTCCCCCTCAAATGAGTTTAATTAAATAAAAGCAAAACTCAAATCTTAGGCAGATCAGTGCTATTGGACTTGCTATTTGACTTTGATTAAGCCAGCTTGTCATGTCAGACCATCTGAAATGAAGACTGTGATCTCCAAGGGGCTTCTGAAGGTAAGTATAGTCAGGATTTTGAGTTTTTATAGCAAGTGCCCATTGGGGGATGGAGAAAGGGAAGACACTGCATGTCCCTGCATAACTGAAACTTTGAGAAAAGCTGCATACAGCCAGTCTTGCTTTCTTTTCTCCTCTCCCACTTCAGTGTTTTAGCTTGGAAGTTCTGAAAACATTTCACGGACAAATTGTAACTTTGACTGGAGATAAGACTTCATTTGTTTTGCTTTTTCTGTTAAGTTTCAAAGAGCATTACAGCATTGTAGGCTTCTAAGCTGACAAAAGAAAGATCAATAGAAGAGCAAGTTTCTCCAGGCATATATCTTGACCGAAGACAAAGGCAGCAAAGAACTGTCAGGATATGTTTTTATCACAGGAACAGAAGAAGAAAACTGGATACCTATCAATTGAGCTTCACAAACGAGTTGCTCTGAAGAAGCATTGCTCATTCCGCTGGAGCCTGGGGTTCAGTGCTAGGCCTGGAGTAATAGTGGAGAAAGGATTGCTTTCAGGCACTGCTAGGTTATCCCAAACCCTATCTTGGCCCTGAAATGACTGACGAACGTGATCACTTTTCAAAGAGAAGAATATCTTTCTCTTCTGGGATTTTGATGGATGAATTGAATTTCTACAGAGCCTTTCCACCCTGGCCTATGACTTATCCAGACCAATCACTTTCTCATTCATGCTGCTACAGAGCTAATTCTGTTTCAGTCATGGATAAGGAATTCTGCTGAACCCGCGCTTGATTACCCGCTCTGTTTACCACAAGGGAGCAGTTATTAATGTGCTCTCATTTTTAAGCCTATTAGAACTCCTTCACTTTGATTAATCTTATTGTGGAGCTCTTTACTCTTTTAAGCCTGTGTGAGATGTAAGTCTGAATGTAGAAGTACTTCTGTTGTTTCCATCCCAGCTGAGGGAGGAGGCAAAAGGGCTATTGATTTTTATATAAAAATGAGTTTAATGAGACTTGGGGGTTGGTCTTGATCCAAGGCTTACTGGAGTCGGTGGTGATCAGTCATTAGATTTCAGTGGATTTCAGGCTCTGGTATCTGACTTACTGCTGTGGTGTTCAGCTGTCTTTGTAGTAGGGGTTTTGCAGGTCTTCATCAATTGTTCAAAAGCATCAAATTGTCACGGTGAGGGCAGGCAAGAGGAAGCATGCTGACCAGATACTTAGCATCTGCTTCTTTTATCCTTGTGATTCTGTTGTCTCACCTTTATGTACATTTAAAGCTTGAATGTGTGGTCCCGGTTCATGTGATGGCAGATCATAACAAAGCATACAACTCCAGATAATACAGCAGAGTTTTAGCAATAAGCTTTCTGAGAGAAAAGATAAATATCTTTAACTCTGAGGTGCATTGTAATTTGGTAGGTATCAATACATATATTTTAAAAATGAATATTGTGATGTGAAGAATCAGAGATAGGAAGGATGTAAGAAGCATGGACATATGAACTAGTGACACAATTCAGATGTAATTCACCTGTGCCAGCAATTGGGCCAGATCTGTCCTGTGAGACATTCCCATTCTCTTTTTCTTGCACACGTGCACATTTTGATGATTTGATTATGAGCTGCTGCCTTTTCTTTTTAGAAGGAAAGATTTCTGTGGTGTGGAACAGAGGATGGCCCACTGCACTGCCCCAAGACAGCTTGTGGCAGACATCCCCAAAAGATCAGATGGTCTCTCAGCCATAATTCTTCCTGCAAATGACTTCTGCAGCTCCACCTTCACTTCTCCCTTTCTCCCTCTGTTTTTTCTCTACTGACTTTTGATTGACTGGTACTCTAGGTCAACCAAACGCCATCAATTTCCCCTGATAGAAAAATGTCTGAATAGTGCATCAGTCTTACCTCTTCACCCCCTGGGAGTTTGTTCTGTACAGAAGCAGACTTTTTTTGTGCCTTGTTCCCATGGATGTCATTTTTCAGGCTTCTTTGCTATACAGTTTTAGTATTTTCAGATGTAACAAGTTGGTGTGGCTGTCCATTAAAATTAAGAATAAATGTATTATATCACCTCAAGATGCCATTCATAGGAATGGGGAGAGGAGAAAGTTATTCATGCCTCTGCCTTTGAAGGAATGCAGCTATTTCTAAGGTCTTTGTAACAACAGATTTAATCTATACGTCTGAAATGTAGTAAACCTAAAGAAAACAGCAAAACAGGGTATTGCTCCTTGGAGCTCACTCTTTTCTGTCACGCACATAGAAGGAAGACAAGGTGGTTATTTTTGTGTGTGTGTGAGAGCAGGATCATGAAGTATTGTTTATCTGCTGTGTTTACCGTTAGCAATGGAACTGTACAAATGAAAGGAACAGGGTTCATGTACCCCGTGAGTGCTAAATGGATGTAGAATCTGTATAATAGCTATTGTAAAACTCATCCATTATCTTTGCTTAAAAAGCTGCTGGAAGCCCCTTTCAGATAAATCAGTTTAATGATAACGAATGTTTATTTAAACAATTAGCTTTAAAACTCAGGGCACAGTTAATACTTTATCCTTGACTCTGTCTTATCTTTTGCTGTAAGACCCAGTACGATCCCCTGGGCTCTTATCCTTGTCATCAGATGGCATGAGCAATGGACAATGCAGAGGCAAGTTTCTGAGACTATCTACATTTCTGAAGAGACTGTCCTTATTCTGTACCTCAGTTCGATTCAGCCTGAACTGTGATGCAGCTGCCTGAAATTATACTGTTTGCTGTGCTCATTGCAGACCTGTTGAATCCGTTCAGGCTGTCTGATGGCTTGCACAGGCAGGCTTGTGTTTGGATGAAAAGTCAAGGTGAAGAAAGCTCCTTTTCTGTTGAGTATTAACTTACTAAGGTTGAAATTTCAAAACTTCACACCTTAGCTTTTCAGTTTTATCATGCAGGATTTCAGCATGATGCTGTGCCTGACAACTTTGTCTCATCATTTGTTGTTCCCAGCTTAAAGGGCCAGTAACTCAAACTAGAGGTCAAACTGGAGGAGTGAGGCAGTGGTCTACCAAGGCCTGCTTGTGAAATAAATTTAACACGCAAATTGTGAAATTGAGATGAACAAGGCAGCTGTAAGCTTTTTACATACTCCAGAGGGTGCAGCATTTGTTTGCTTGTCATTATGAAGCTTCCTTTAGTCACGCATTTTTGTATAGAATCTGTATGCACCTTACCTTCTTCTCTCTGGAGAAAAAGCAAAAAGATTGTTGAATCAAAGAACAGAGAAAGGGGAAGGGAAGAATGGTGTTTCTGTACTTTTTTTTCCCTTTGAGTAGCAGACTGACTGGGAAAAGTAAAATGCACCTGTGGGCACAGAGATTTTGTACCTGAGATGTGTGCAATGGGTTAATACAGTAACGGCTAACAAGCAGTATATGTAAAAATCACAGAATCCTAGAACGATTTGGGTTAGAAGGGACCTCTGGAGATCATCCAGTCTAACTCGCTGCTAAAGCACATTCACCTCAATCAAGTTGCAGGGGAACACATCTGGATGGCTTTTGAAAACCTCCATATAAGGAGACTCCACACCCTCCCTGGGCAGCCTATGCCAGGGCTCCCTCATCTGAAAAGCAGAGAAGCTTTGAGTTCAAGTGGAATTTCCTGTGTTCCAGCTTGTGTCCATTACCCCTTGTCCTGTCACTGGGCACTACGTTAAAAACCAGACTGGCCTCATCCTCTCGACACCCACCCTTTAGGTATTTATAAGTGTTGATAAGGTCCACTCTCAGTCTTCTCCAGACTAAACAGCCCCAGATCTCGCAGCCTTTCCTCCTAAGAGAGATGTTCCAGTTCCTTAATTGTCTTTGTAGCCCTAAATAAGAAAAAGTTGCGTGCTGGTCAGTTATATGAGGGATGGGTCTCCACAGAACTGTATGAGTGCTGTCATCAAGACTCTAGATATTTTCCCATGATTGTGAAGGCTGATAAACCTGGACATGTGCTTAGCTTGCTCTGGCTACTGAGCCTTCACTGAGAACTTAAGCTGCCATTGTTCTGTGAGGGAGAGGAGGCTATGAATGCAGTTGTGGTGTTGAAATGAGAAGTGGAAGACAGAGAGGATAATACCTGAATGATCTCCAATCCACTTAGAGGTTCCACATTCCCTGAGGATGACCAGCTGTACATGACCTGCAGGAAAACTTGCTTTTCCATGCAATGCTGCTGCTATGCAGTGTTGAAAGCCTTCAGAGAGGCCTGTGGCAGCTCCTTCTGCCTGAGCTGCTCAGACCTGCAGAAAGTTGTTATATGTACCTGGGTGCTTGGTGAGTGCTGCCGAAGATCACTTCATTTCCAGGCTTGTTTGACTTTTCATGGTGAAGCTATCCAACAGCAGGTTCGTCTCACTTGTGGGAATTCCCTGCTTCTCTCATACATGGCTTCTGCTGATCCTTGCTCCCCTCCACCCCCTAGTACAAAAACAGTTTGGTGTTTTGAGGTCCTTTGGTAGTGCTTAATTCTATTTGTGTTCAGTGATGCTCTTTTCCTGTGGTGGCCTTGAATTGTGGTGACTGTGGAAAGTAGGATGTGCTGCAGGGGCAAAATAGCTTCCTACCTCTTTGGCCTGTTGGAAGGCAGGCAGATGGGGTTTGACAACCAGCCACTGCCTACCTGAGTTCCTCATGGCTTTCTGTGAGCAGAACAGGGTTACAGCACAGATGTGCAGGTCATCCAGTTGCTTGCATGGGCTGTCTTTTGCTTTCTTGAATGAGAGATTAAGCTCAGCTGCTGTGGTGAGGCTCCTCCGAACCAGCTCCCAATAGCAGGGCCCGCTGAGCAGTGTCTATGAATGTGGATCTGGAAATACAAAGTATATTTAAAAGGCTCTCCAATATTTAAAGCAGAACTTAAAAATATGCTTGTTTGTTCTTGGAAGGAAGAGAGTGCAAAGATAAAGTTTATAACAGAGGCATTAGTTAATTTGTATCTTGCTCTAGGTAAGTGCTGGTAGGATTGCAAGGTATTTACAGTGCCAGTAACCTGATATGGTAGCAGAAGCACCATGCTATCTAGGAGCCAGCTTTTCATCAGGGTGTGTACTAGATGTCTGATTGAGAGGGTCCATGCTTACCATTCCCACTGTGCCTGCAAAGCTTGTACAGTGCCTGCTGTGAGCACACACAACTGTGTATGCTTCATTGTGTCTTGGGTCCTGAAGTGCCTTGTGAGTGGTAGAAGAATGTCATTGTGATGAGAGGATTTTTGAAATGGCAGAGACGCAGCTGTGCTTTTCTAGGATTTGGACTTTTAATAGCTGTGTAATTAGTACTGACTCTGTTTTTGTATTTGTTTATTAAATCCACTTGTGCCTAGGTGGTGAGTTGCCTCTGACCCTTGATGCTTTCAGTGTCTTTTTACTTAGTCAACAGAAGTAGAGATAAACTGACAGCTGGAGATATATGGGAGGTGACAGCACAGGAGACCTGAAACCCTTTCTAATGGACTCGTGCTCTTTCTGCAATCGGAGTCAGTGCACATGACAGTGCTGCTGCTGTGCTTTCCTTTGACCTAGTCTTTTAAGTGTCTTTACCCATACAAATTTCTGAAGAGTGGTTCTTCCCAGGCCTCCACAAGCCATGCTGCAAACCTGTCACAGTGTGTTTTCCTCATTTATTCCCGCTGACTTTCACAGGGTCAAGGTGAGTTGATGTCTGAGACACAATTAGAACTGAGAACATAAAATCCTGGCTTGGCTGTAGATGTGTGGAAACTGCTTTGATAGATTGTTTTTTTCAAGTAGTGGATCACAGGTTTATAAAACTTCCACCTGTGGATTGTGATACTAGCAACTTGATTTTTTTCTTCAGTACAAGAATGATGGCTGTGAAGAGTACTTATGATTGCACTAGATGAAACTTTTTCTTCATCAACGACCTGGATGAGCAGACACAGTGACCCTCAGCAAGTTCCCTGATGACACCAAACTGGGAGGACTGGCTGATTCACCAGAGGCTGTGCTGCCATTCAGCGGGATCTCGACTGGCTTGAGAGTTGGGCAGAGAGGAAGCTCATGAGGTTCAACAAGGACAAGTGCAGAGTCCTGCACCTGGGAAAGAACAACCCCGTGCACCAGTACAGGCTGGGGATTGACCACTGGAGAATAGCTCTGCAGAGAGAGACCTGGGAGTTCTGGTTGATAATAAACATGAGCCAGCCACGTGCCCTTGTGGCCAAGAAGGCCAATGGCATCCTGGGATGCATCAAGAAGCCAGCAGGTCAAGGGAGGTTTTGCTCCCCCTCTCCTCTGCCCTGGTGAGGCCTCATCTTGGAGTCCTGTGTCCAGTTCTGGGCTCCTCAGCTCAAGAGGGGCAGGTAACTGCTGGAGAGAGTTCAGCACAGGGCCACCAAGATGATCAGGGGACTGGAACATCTTTCATACGAGGAAAGGCTGCGGGAAGTGAGACTCTTTAGTCTGGAGGAGATTGAGGGGGGGATCTCATTAATATTTACAAATACCTAAATGATGGGTGTCAGGAGGTTGGGGCATGCATGTTTTTTTCTACTGTATCTAGCAACAGGACAAGGAGTAATGAGATGAAGCTGGTACACAAAAAGTTCCATTTAAACAGAAGAAGAAACTATTTCACTGTTCAGGTGAGGGAGCCCTGGCACAGGCTGCCCAGGAAGGGTGTGGAGTCTCCTACCTTGGAGGTCTTTAAGACCTGTCTGGATGCATTCCTGTGCGACCTGATCTAGGTGAACCTGCTTCTGCAGGGGGATTGGTCTAGATGATATCTAAAGGTCCCTTCCAACTCTACCATTCTATGATCTTATGATTTTCCTCCCCTCCTCCCAAGTATTATTCACCATATGAATAGCCTTTCTTTTAAAGAGCAATATTATGCTTTCAAAGACTTTTAGTCTAGACATAAATTAAACTATACAATGCATACAATGCTAGAAAATTTCCTGCCTTCCTCTCTAACCACCACATACATCTGCTTCCTAGCCAGTGAAGCCTCAGCATTGAATGCTGTGGTGCATATCAAAGCTATTATTGTAATCAGCTATTTGAAAGAAATAGAATTGAGAAGATGAACTCCATAACTGCGCAGTGTATTTTCTAGATTATCCTTAATTTGAGAACAAGATGCATGGTTTGTTAGTTTTCTTTCTTGGTCTGTACTCTGATATTAACCAGATGAGAATATTAAGGAAACTGTACTAAAGTTGTAGTTGGGTTTTTAAAAAGTCATTTCATAAGTAACGTAACTATAAAACAACATCTCATATTTAGTAAAGATTGCAGTGAAAGCTGAAAGCTTGGAAACCACACCATAGCAGGCACAATATCAGGTTAAGAGTGTAAGAAGATGCTGTCAAAATTAAAGGCGGTGTATTTAGGGTCTATCCCCAGTGACTCATATCTTTTGAAGTGTTTGAAGTCATTAGTGCTTAAAGGCTCTCCTTCTGTTATTTGAAAAACTTAGAACTGTTCTGCTGTTTATTTCTGTGTTTTTCTCTCTTCAGGTAACTAAACCATGTTTGGCCACATAATGTTCGCCATGCTCCCTCCAACCACTTTCCGTCTCCTTCTTCTCCCCCTTGTTATTATTTCATAGCATTTCTGCATTTCACAGAACTACTTGTGTTTCCAGTAGTGGTGTAACTCTTAACTTATAATTCTTAAAAAAAAACCCTCAGAAAACAAAAAATCCCCACTGAAAGAACTCCTCTCTAAAACACCAGAAGAATTTATTTCCTTTGTGTATAGAAAGAATAGTGGTCAAATGTGTGTTTTTAAAGTGGGATCTAAACGTTTTTTACGGATTTGGAGCTTAATTGGAGTAATGTACTAGCAACTGAGTTTTATTGATGTGTTGAATATGTGATAAAGGAGAAAAAGTTGCTTGTTATGTATTTGTTGCAGATGTATTTGAAGAAAATGAAGACATTTGATGAAATAGTAGCTCTGCTGAAGTTTGTGTTTCCGCGATTTCCCGAATAATTGTACCTTTAAAGTAACTACATTATTGTTTGGCATTTCTTCCTTGTCAGTGTAGTATCTGAGCACTAGCATGTCAAGTGACATGATTTAACATGCAGCTTGGTGCAGTTTGTTTCCTTTTTCCTCTGTGTGTGTCTTAACAAACAACAAGCAAATTGATCAAATGCCACATGCTAGTGGTTGACAATCCCTCTAAACTCAGTTTGACTTCTTATAAGTCATTGGGAAGCATTTGCTACTAGTGAAGCAGTGCTCTCCGGGGAGTAATATTAGAATTCTCAATAAGAAGTAGAAATATGGCAGTGTATCTTATAAACATCTTAGGTCATGTAGATAAATAGTAAACATCAGAGTTTATATTGTTTTCTCTTCTTTGTCTAAGACTAACATGGTTTTATTCTGACTGACATATTTGAAGATATTTTTTTGACCTAAGAAGAAAATGAGGTTAGCTGCTTTAGTGGTGTAAACACCCAGAGGTCCAGAGAAGACAGAGATGTTCTTGGATTAACCAAGCAGTTAATTACAGTTTTTGTGTTAAGTGTTTATATTGCTCTATTGGCTCAAATCAGTGCACTGCTTTTTTTTTGTTTTGTTTTGTTTTCCCTCCATATATGAAGATCTGGCACTGCAAATTCAATTTATATTCTAATGGGAGCATGACTAGAGCTGCATCAATGACATCTGCCTCTGCATGAGAGTGGTCATCTATGGCAAAGATTGCACTGTGGATTCTTAGCTTGCCAATGATCAACCCGATGGCTGGCCATTTGTTCATGTTTTCTTTTTCTCCTGTTTCCTCTGGCCACCAGGTATAGAGTTGTTTATGCCAAACAGCACAATTACTATGGGAGCAATTGTGAGCCTTGTGCCAAACTGCCCAGTTAATGTACTCTCCTCAACTGTGGGAGGCTCTGGCTCAAATTCCTGCTCTGTGTTGAAATGAGAAGGGTTTGCCCTAGGTGTTATGACTATTCTGGCTGTGGGAAAAGCATCAGCTTGAGCTCAGTCTTTGAGATGTTTGACAACACAACAACAGGAGCAGAGAGGTCTGTTGCCTGAGACTTGGTTTTTTCTAAGCCAATGAAGTCTGGTAAATTTAACCTAAATGCAGCAATAGTTTTGGGTTAGTCAGGTGGTTTTTCACCACATTATTTTGGTGGTGAAAGTAGACATTCCTTGTCTAAAAATTTAGAGCTTTTACTGTCTCTGTACTTCTCCAGAGAGAGCTTCCAAGAAGACAAGCACAAGGGGAATTAGTAGTATTAACAAAGATTCTCATCCTTAGCTTCTGACAAGGATCCTTGTCTTTCTTCAGGAGAGAGAAGTCTGAAGTTAACTTTTCCGTAAAGAGTAAAGTAAAAAAAAGTAAAGTTCTCTTTTTTTTTTTTTTGATTTGCACAAGGATGTGACAAGTGTAAACTTATGAATGTATGTATTATGTTTCATTACTGCTATTGTATTTATTAGAAATACTAGGAGAGGATTTTTATTTCTTCACAATTTTGTATTATATAAAAAATAAGCCTTTAGAAAGGTACGTGAAATGCAGCTCCATTTAAGGATCTGAGGTAAAGAAGAATCTAGGAAAATAATATATTTTCTTAGATAAACTATATATATAAACTTTATTTTCACATTTTGTAAACTGTGACTTTAGGGAGTCAGTGCCTGATAGTGAAGTTATGAAGTTTGGTCAGCCATCTTGACCCATAGCTGAAGTACCTTCATCTGAGCAGAGCACAGAGGCTACCCTTCTGTGTCCTGTTCCTCTCTATACTCAATCTGACCAGCTAGCATGGTGAATCATCTTCTACTCCTTACAAATCACAAGGTATTCATGAAGATTTGTATGTGTATGTGTGGTATGTTGGGAGATACGCAGATTATTTCTGATCATGCCTCCTACTCCCCCATCTCACATTTGAAAAAATCTGGCATATGCAAAAAGAAAATCTCTCTGATAGAACACAGCAGACTGAAGAAGAGCATTGTAGCATTTGAGGAAAGGCAGGTCCTAGGGAACAAATTTTGGAAGTGGCTGTTGTCTCCTGTTGAGAACAGGAGCAGATGTTGGTGTCTTGGCTACATGTAGTTCAATGAACTGCAGCGAGTTCCTTCACCATGCTGAGGGATCTAATGAAATGGGAAGAGCTAGAGACAGGACGGAAGTATTAGCAGCAACATGGGAAATGAGAGACTTCCCCTGCTGTCATTTTGGTATAAATTGGCAGATTCCCAATGAAATCAGTAACCCCCCAAAAATTCACGTAATAGGATCTAGCCTACACTGGATCTTTGCACAGAGGGTGATATGCCTCCTAGAGATTATGTAATTCCTCTTCGCAGAAACAGAGTTTTTAATTTCTTTAATGAATCTGGACGGCAGATATCTGATTCCACTAGTATGTCTGCTGCTAATGAAATCTGGGGTAGGGAATTGTTATTTACAAGTAGTTTATTTTTAACAGTGCTGCTGTAACAACTGAAATGCTCAAAGCCTTATGTACTGAACACAGACCCTGATGGGCTTTTTGTGTGTGCTTATTAGCTGGTAACAGCTGGGTATCTGAGAACACGATTTGTTACCAGGGCTTCTCTGCATGGTAGAAGGTTGCGGCTTTTCCCCTGACTTCTCTGAAGCTTGTTATGAAACAAGACCCTGTTGTTGTATGCTATTCATAAGAAAATCTGAAGAGGAGAACATTGTTCTGCTGGCTCTCTAGCCATCTTGGCCATCACTTCTTTACAGACTGACATGGCATTTTGAGCTGGAAAGGATACCCTGGAGCGAGTGGCTGTTGCTTACTCTCCTGTGTGCAGGTTTTCCAGGTTTGTGAGGTTTGTCCAGGGCAAGGAACTTTAAAACGTTATTTCCTGAAGAATGATGAGTTCTCTGCTATGCTAGTTGTCCTTCGTACAGGACTGTTAGTTTCCATTCATTCTGTTTCTGTGAACAGTGTGTTCACTTCACAAAGTTAAAAAGGCCCATTTGTAGATTCTCCTCTTGTCCTGATGTCAGTGCAGGACACAGACTTCTTGTGTCATTTTGCAGATCCAGTGATTGCAATTGCATCAGAATAAATGCTGTGTAATGGAGGTTGGCTAAAAATTATAGCTGTCTAGTGGTAATCACTTGTAGCATGTGATTTACAGGACATGGAAGAAGTGGCAGTAACTTCTAAGCTTTTGTACTGGGAACTATAACCATGAGAGCTGATCCTCCTGTTCCACCTGCCCAGTGGAAGCAGATGCCACCTGTAGGGCTTCTTTCCCAACTGTTAATTCTTCTTTTCTTCATGTGAGTTCACAGGAATCAAGAGTATGCTGTATAGAGTTTGTGACAGCCCTGCAGCCTAATGAGGCCAGGACAGCGTTGAATATCCTAACACACTGGGGGTGCATGTGTTACATTTTGTCTTGACTTCAGGAGAGCAATAAGCTCTCATGTGATTCACCCTGTTTCTATATTGTTGCATGCTCACAGCAAACGTGCAGAAATATAATGGTTGAAATTATTTTGGCAATTCACAGGATTTTGGCTAGTTTATTACTACAGAATTTCTTCTGATGTGTTTTGTGCTAAGGTGGTGAGTGAAAAGCTGTCATTGCCCAATGCTTGTGTAGGTCGATTGTGAATGGTTATCATTACTCACAAGTTTTAGAATGGTAACAGTGAAGCTCAGAGGCAGTAAACTGCATGTAACTTTTAAGTAAAAAAAAAACCCCAACAAAAACACTCCAACAAACTTCTCTAAGAGAATTGATAAATAAAACATGTACAATGCAGTTTGTTTTCTTCATCTTGCTACAAGACTTACCTGATCATCATATCTTCAAAGTTTCTTTAAGAGTGCTGTCTATTATTTAAGGGTATTAATAAAGCCCTTACTTTGGAGAGTGTGAATAAATGTAGAATTTAAATTAACCATCAGCAGTCCTTCTTTCTTTGTGCACGAAAAGGTGACCTTTATAAAATGCCAGTTATATACCCAAGAGCCTGCTGCTTGCATTCTTCTGTGTCTATATATATTTTTAAAAAATATTGTACACATGTATATTAAGAAAGGCATATTAAAACATGTTGAAACATGTTTTTAGGTATTTAAGAACACTTGAATTCAGACAGGAGTGTTATATACAGACACACACAGAGGAACTGTAGCCAGTGACAGGCTCAGATTGTTCTAAATGTTATGTGGTTAATCAGGTTTTACGTATCTGAGTTGCAGAAGAGGCACTGATGGAGGAGATGATGGCTACAGACTAGCCTGTGTACAGGTGTATAGTGAGAGAGATTCTTTGACTCGGTAAGCTTGTAAACTCACTAGGCTGAAAAAAGTTGGGAAGACATCAACTCAGAGTGAGAAAATGACTGTCCAGGTCACACTGTGTGACTGCATTTCTTCTGAACCCCTGCTAATAAGGCTGTCCCCTTGAACTACCTGTCTTATCTTCATCTTGGATTCATCACTTGTTCACATGTGCATTTTTTCCTGTTTTATCATGCCAGGCAGTCTAGAAGAGAGACATCCAAAAAGCTTTCCTCAACTAAGGCAGGTATGAATGAGTACAGTTTTTGGAGAATGTGAGGTCTAGTAATGCTTGTTAAGTTCCCCAGATTGAATTTGCCTTTAATATACTCTTGGGGTTGGATTTCAAATGTATTTAAGTTTCTAAAGATGCAAACAGCTGCTTAGTAAAATTTTCAAAGGCTTTTAACATGCTTAGGTGCTTTTGAAAATCCCTTTAGGTGTCTGTGTGCCTTTAATCTCCTCAATAAATTTGCAAATCCATAGAGCCTGTTGTTCAACATTCAGGATTTGAACAAGGTCTGGAATCTGTGCCTTCTGCCTGTACTTCAGTAGGTGTATTTATTGCAGCTGGGAGGCTTGCATGCTGATTGTAGCTGTGGAACTGCAAAATCTGATCCTCAATAGTGCCGATGCACTGTTTTCTCAGATTAATTGTTTCAGACCCAGAGGACTTCTAGATTTTGTAATTGACATCCATCCTGTTACAGTCTTTGAGAAATATCCTCATTCTTTGAGAGAATTCCTTCTTCAAATAGTTTGTATAAGAGAGAGGTTACTTGAATGTTAAAATATACTTACACTGATTTATAGCATCATACAGCTTGCTTACAAATGCAACCTCACTTTCTCCTGCCAATAGAAACGTGATTGTAAATGGATGTGGATTTTAAGGGGAGGTTCTCTGTGTTTCCTGCCTGCTAACTGAATAACTTAGAGTGGAGATGGATGGCAGAGCTAGAGCAAAAAAAAGTACACTAATTTATCCTTGAGACCCAGCATGCACACTGAGATTACTCAGAAACATTCCTCTGTGGTTCAGAGCTGAAATCAGCCCTGTTGTGATGATAGCTCAGTGGTCAGAGGGAAAGAGCTCTTAAGTTTCAGGCGTAACAAAAAGTCTAGGGATTTCTTTCTCACAATGTGTTTGGTTTGAATAACTTGCATTTGGGCTGCTCATGTTAGAACCTGACTCCCTTTTGAACCTGATTTTGAAGCCCGTTAGCTCCAGTAAGCTTTGGAAGAGATGGTCAGAAGAAATATGCAAGACAAACTTTTTGCTGAGCAGTGAGTGTGCTGAGGTTTGGTGCGGCAGCGGGAGACTGGTCTGTTGCTTTAAGGAAGCTGCAGCTCATGTTAGAAGCTGTCTCTGGTGTTTCTTATGGCCAAATTCTTTGGTTTTTTTGTCTTTTGGTAAAAGATTATGAGGGTGATCTTGCTTAGGATCGTGGAGGAAATTTTAGCAAACTTACTGTAGTGGTTTTGGCCTGGGCCAGTTTTTCAGTAGCAGGGGAGCTAACGGAGTGGCTTCTTTAAACAAAGAGAGTTGCCAGAAGCTTCCCCTGTAGCTGACAGGGTTAGAGCCAGTAAATTTTAAGTTGGACCCTGCACCTGACCCAGGCCTGGCCAGTCAGTGGTAGAGGTAACACCTCTGTGAATAACA
>WBNH01005345.1:54947-68738 GCA_013401255.1 Urocolius indicus
CCCCTGTGCTGCTGGTGGGGAAGGAAAAGGAGTCCCGGGCAGTGGAGGGGTGGGGGGAGGTGTTTGAAGATGGTTTTATTTCTCATTTCCCTGCTTTTATCGTTTCTTTAATAAATCAAACCTTTTTCTCCCTAAGTTGAGTCTGTTTTGCCCACGACGTGAATTACCGAGTGATCTCTCTGTCCTTATCTCAACTCACAAGCAGTTTGTCATATTCCTCTCTCTCTCTCTTCTCTCTAGTTTAGGAGGGGGAGTGATATTATGACTGGGAGGTATTAGGCTAAACCACCACACTTACTAATTTGGTAAACAGGGTAAAGGATCACACTGCAGTGTGAACTTCTGTTTTTAAGTGGAAATGCCAGGGACTTTAGTGGCAAAGGCAAGCAGCATGTAAGTATATTTCCTTGAGAACTCTGCCATTTTTAGTTTTGAGAACCAGTTACATTGTTATTTTTTCTCAGTGGTTATTATTTTTTTCCTATTTGCATTTTGTAGGACTCTGTTTATATAATAAAAAAAATTACTATTAATCTAATGCAATAAAACCTTGCAAATGATGGAATGATTGGCTGGGAGATATTGTCTCTGAAATTTATACACTATCAACTATACACTACTTATTTTGTTCCTGACATTTGCTCCATCACGTCTTATGTGTGCTCCATTTGGAAAATGAAATTATTCTCAGACAGTTGGCAGTAAAAAGTAATGCATTCCTTGTCTAGAGTATGCACTATATGATTAAAGGAAGGACCTTTGGAGGCTGTCGCCTGTTTTACTTCTGAAGTTCTCAGTTCTCTCTCTGAGATAATGCATTTCCTTACTTCCACTATTACAAAACGGTTCTTATCTCTAGTATCCAACATGGGGACTTTTTGAGAGTCAGTGACAGTTTATTGTAATAGCTTTGTTTTAAAAAAAAAAAAGTATCTGAAGCAACTGCAACTTTCCTCTGACCCCTGTCCCCACGGAGCTCTGCGTTAGCCTGGGAAGGGGCCTCTAGTGAGACTGCTGCACTTGTTCCTGAATTGTGCAAGATGGGATCAGATCTTGGCACTGAAAGGATTCAGTGCCACTTAGACTTGTGCTGTCTCAGCTAGGTCTTGGGAGCTGTGATACCCTTAACTATGAAGGCAAGTGGCTGTTCTACAGTGCTGTGAGGAGCTAGATTGATTGCAAAGGGCAGTGACTGTAGGTCGGGGGAGGGGAGGGAAAGAGGCTGAGGGAATGTTGAGCCAGCTCAGTCAGATCTGATGACTTTGAGTAGATATTTGTATCTTAAGGGTGAGCATCAGCTGATTTTTGCATCATGTCAAGTTGCTTGTAGCTGTTGTTATTCTGAGACATAGTTAAGCAAGTTTCTCTGGTGCATGTGCAAAGCTATTACTTTCTCTGGGAACTCACTCTTGCATAGAGGAAGTTGTTCAGATCCTGCTGCCCAAAGTTTTCCTTGTTTCCTGTAGCCTTTTTGGTGAAAAAGGGTGATTTTTTTTTTCTCCCCACCCCTGGCTTTTTTCCTTTCCTTCCCTATCCCCTCCCCTTTTCCCCACCCTCTCACCTTGATGGAATACACTTCCTCTACCTTGAACTATTCTGCAGAGATGCCATGTCTTGATCCTGGTGCCAGGCATATAGCTCTGGGATACTGCAGGCTGTCTCTAGCACCTCATCTCTACTGAACACCTTCCTGAAGAGGCTGTTCTTGCTGACTGAGAGCTTTTGTTGTAGCTCATCTGCTTGTCAGTGCAGCCTCCCTCCATCCAGGGTCTTTTTCTTGGCTGCCTGCAGCAATAGCTAAAGATCTGCCTGCCATCTGGATGACACTTCCCACAATATAACCTAGCATTGATTTTTATGTTAGTTTATTCTGTAATGCTGTAAATACATATGGCTGTGTATATCTTTTGCATAACTACAGCTGTAGCAGTGAGAATGTTGGTTCGTGGGGCTGAGGAGACTTTGAGCTCTACTGCTAACTTGCTCTGTGAACTAAGGTGGAGGGTGCATGCTCTCCTTGAATTTTCTTTTTTTAATTTATTTTTAAGGCCTGATTTGAAAACTCTTAGATCAGTTTTGGTTTCTGTGCGTTTTTCTTGTTTATTTGTTTAAATTTATTTTTAAAGCCTCTAAATATCTTTGAACATGGGGCCCTCTGAGAGTGTTCCTCTTACACTATCTGTCTTCATGGTGACAGGTCTTTAGATGAGGCTGTATGATATGTTCACAGTATGTTCAGAAATTCTGCATGCGACCTGCAACACCAGAGAGAGATTTGTATATCTTAATCCCACTGCAGAGGAGGGCTTCAGCTGTTAAGATGGGAACATTTTATCCCAGCTGGGGTTGTAGATTTACTGTTGGTGATGCTAGCAGTCACGTTCATGGCAGAGGCTCTCCAAGCTGGCAGAGAGCATGGGTCACTGCATGTTTCACTGCAAGACACACATAAAAGCCAAAATGCTTGTACTGCCATTTATTAAGCTCTTTCTGTAGCTCTCTTGTTTTTCTGTTGTGCTAGGTTACATTTCTGAACACTTGGGCAACATGTGATGTTCATTAAGTATTTCTCAATAGGTCAGCAGTGATCCTAAACCAGTGGACGCCTGTGGTAACCAACAGAGGTTGCCAAATCACTAGTTTCTAACAAAGCCAAGCTGCTTGCAAGGTGAGAGCCAGTTCACCTATTGTAGCCCTCTCTCTTGCCAGTCTTGGAGACTTAGAGATGACACTTGTTCCCCATTATTTTGAGATGTTGCAGTTGTTTCCCCGTCTCTTGGTGTCCAGCTTGGGGATGCTGTCAGATGTTAGCAACAGCAGGGGAGTCACAGGGAAGCAAAGGTCTTGTTCATGCTTAGTTATGCAACCATGGGCTGTGTGTCTGATTTTAAAAAGATCACTGTGTCCGAGCCTTCAAAGAGCCCTCATTGTCCTTCATTCTAATATGAAACACATGGCTGTAAGTGTGGAGCTGAGGATAACAGTTCAAGCCAGAGACACAGATCCCAGATGGTGACTATCATCTAAAAAATTTCAGTAACTCCTTTAAATCTTGTGTTGTATACTCTTTTCAGTTAGCTTTGTCATCAGGTCTGTAGCCAAATTGATTACTGCTGATCTGAATACATTTGAATAGAGACTGAAATGACACCAACAGAGTACTTACATTTTAGTTTCACTTTATTTTCCCTGCTATCCACCTTTCACATTTTGAATGCAGATTAAGAGAAGGGGACTGGCAGGAATATCAATCTATCATAGTGCATCCTGCATATAACATTGACTGAACTTTTAAATAATTACTGGGTGGTCATTTCAGGTCACTGGGAGCTTGACTTAACAAAAAGTTTTGACATGGAAAGATGCAGCTAGGCATTTAAAGGAATTTAAAGGAAAGATAGTTCCTATGACATTTAGGCATCTAGAGCAAGTAGATTTCTGACTTTTCCACCTTGTTTGTAGCTGTAGAGCAGGAAAGAGAAACAAACTGTCCTGATTTTTCAACTCTCTATTTTTCAAGTGAAGTATTGACATTTGGGGAAAATGCAAATAGAAGCGTTCACTCTTTGGTACTTACTGAAAGCAGTACTTGACACTGTGCTATATTTATAAAGCCTGAGTTAACCTCAAAAGTCAAAGCTGTGTACAACTTTAAAACAGAACCTTCTAATACTGAAATCTGGGCAGGGGAGGGTGGGGGTAGGGAAAGGAGGCATTGTTCTCTGGAGTACTGGAAGGTTATTTGAATGTCCTAAGTAAAATATGGAAGAATTAGGCTGTAATACCTTTTAAATAAATCCTCTTAAATTTAAAACTAGGTTTGCATTCTAAAAATAAATTTGAGTAAAGATACTTCATGTTGCTTTAAGGAAATTAACTAACTGCTTTTTACTGATCTTACAATGAAGACCTTGTTTGTTTCCATACAAGGTTGGAGGAGAAGGAATAATAAATGCCTCCATCATGGCTTCATTCCAACAATATATATGAAATCAACATTACAAGGCAGTGCATCAGTGCCTGTCATTGGCATGCTGTTCTGCTGTTGTATAACCACGTGGGGAAGATGAATTGACTGAGTGAGGAAATGGGTTTCTAGGATACTTTTCTGCAGTCATCAAAGTTAAGTGAGATGACAGCACTTCACTCACTTTGCTGTATTTAAAGTTTTGAGGTACCCAAATAGGCTTGGGATGGGCTGATTTGTATTTTTCAGGCTCTGTTAAGGTGTGTAGGGAAAAATCAAAGCCACACTATGTAAAAGGTTCTCAACAGGGACAAATACTTCCTTGAAATATACCTGGAGCACTTCATGCGCAATGGCTGTAGCAGGATGTAATCTGACAAAGTATCTTGTGCTGCTCCAGTTGTGTAGGCCTCTTAAAAAATGGTTTGCTTGGATCACAAACCTTGCCCTTAACATGCTAGTGATGTGGTTTGGTATTTTCTGTAATTCTGAGCTCTCTGAGATGTTGGACCTTGTTACAGAAAAATCTCCATCAGAAGGATCTCATTTACTCCTTTTACATAACAGATCTACTTAGTAAAAATTATTCCTCCTTCTGCACATGTTAATGGAGGATTCTGAACCTGCCTTTTGGCATTAGCAACGTGTAGCAATAAAAAGGAGGATTGAGAGGCTTTGCAAAAAGAATAGGCCCTTCCTCTTGTACCAGCACACAAAGCAGCAGAATTTATTTTCAAGACTTACTGTCCAGATTGTGTTTGAAAGAAAATGTCATTCACCAGCTGCATAAAATTGTATTAAATGAATTTCACTTGCTGCTTTCAATTATGAGAGTCTTTGATCCAGTGTGTCAAAATCTGACCTTTTTACCCCTCTTCTCAGAAGTGTTCCTGTGTTATGGAAGTGGTGGTAGGCGGAGCTGCAGGAAGCCAGATCTGCCTCAGGCACAGCTCGTGCAAAGAGTGCAGCAGGTCTACCTGCAAGGTGCTGCATGCCCTCAGCTGCACTTGTAGTAAGCATTTTCTCTTGGCACAGAATGGATTTGATCTGTTAAATTTAAGAGTACATGACCTTCCCTTAAGTGTAAGTCACTATTTTCAACCCAAGACGTGAAAGTCAGGAATTGACTGGAGTAGCCAACATGGAGGTAGCAGTGCCAGAAGGACTGTCTGGACCCACATAGGCCATGACTGTGCTGTGCTTGCTCTGGAGTTATTCATGTTTTAGATTTACTCTAGCAATTAACCCTTCTGGGAGCACTTGTGAGCCCCAGCAATGAACAGCTCAGAAGCAGTGGGTTAGATCTGACAATCATTCATCTTTCTAGAGGCTTTTAAGGTATTATCACTTGAAATGCAAGAGTGCATAGCAGGCCTGAACTGCCACAGGTAGAAGGGCCAGTCGTTATTAAACAATGCACGGTTTAAGCAGAGAACAGCCCTGGAAAAGGAGGCATAATTGATTCACAGTATAGGAATAAAATGTGAAGAAAGGAACTAAAGAATTAGTGGTATGATTTGCAAAGGTCCTGGCTTGGTGGAGTACTTGACTTGCAGCATCAGAGGGAATTAGCAAAGAGATCACAGAGAGTGTGATTTCCATGTATGGGTACAGATTTCAGTCTTCCTTCTGGCAGCTCTTGTGTAGGAACCTGGAAGGCACACAGTGGTCTCCGTGCATCATGTACAGTAATTAAATTATTAGTGAAAGACACCAAGAGTTGAACCCAGGTTGAGGTTATTCAGAGCCTTCTACAGGCATTTTCCACATTAATTGAAGACACACATTTTTCTCCCATTTCACTTCAGCTGTGTGGTTTTGGTTTGTTTTTTTCTCTTTTTTTTTTTTTTGATTTGATTTTGCATGGTATTTTAAGGTTTAGGCAAAATGAAATTTTCATGCAGTTTCCTTTTACCTGCCAGAAAGTCCAATTTGGTTACAGTTTAGTAGTATGATTTAGTGTAGGAAAAGTCACTAATATTTCAAGATTGTAATTGTCAATTAGTATATTTAATATTGAGTTGCAAAGGGAAATTTTTTACCTGAATTAATGACCAACAGCACTACTAATGGTAAACGAGTCCATCAAGATCATGTTATTACCATAAATGTCAGGAGTTAAACATCATTAGGCCATTAATTTACAGTTGCTACTGTGTCTAACAGTTGTTGATTAAAAGGGATGCTGGTAGGGCTTGCAGGTGTAAAGCTTGAACCACTTCTCAAATATTTGTTAACCTAGTCAAAAACATTTCACAAATTCCTGAAGATGGAGTTTGAGTGCACATGTGAAATTTTTTTAGTATCTCAAGTAGTCACAATGACAAAACCAAAACACAATCTAGCACCACCTCTGAAGAAATGCTTTGATTTATAGTTCACATAGTAAGCTTGTTGCCTTCATTGAGTACTTGTATGTTTGTGTGCCTGGGTCGTAACCTTTATATATTAGGGACTGTGATTATTTTTCTTTATTACATAAAATGTAGGTGTGTTAACTTGGGCATAAGAACCTCATTTGACATTTCATATACACCCTGTCTACAAATCATTGTGTGACACTTGAAAATGAGCTTGGATTGTAGCTCCAGGGATTGTTTTTTGTAATAAACATAAAATACTTTTCCAATGTACATCTAGAGTACTGCAGGAAGGGATGATCCTGACTTCCTCTTGCCTGTGGCTACATTTTTCTCCCTGTGGCTACATTTTTCTCCCTGTTTTCCTTACGCCAGATTTTTTTTTTTTTGCAGTTACCAAGCTCACAACTGCTTCTGAATGCTAGTGTCAGCATGAGAGAGGAGACAGAGAAAGAGCAGGTAGGCGGAGGGGAGAGTGAGCCAGATTGTCTTTTAGCAACATCCTACACATCGATTAAAGTGACCATAGAACTGCTGGAGACCAAGGCTGTATGTCTGTATGCTCTTAGCTGTACCCAGGTACAACTGAGCCTGTTGGAGTCCATAGTTCAGACTAGTTAGTTGGATGATGTTGTAGTTTGGCCCAGCCAGCAATGAAGCACCATGACAGTCTCTCATTTGGTGCTCCCATTCACCCCCACTCTTGTTAGGATGGCAGAGACCTCAGCAAAATGGGAGTAAAAAGATAAGCAAGGTTGTTGTGGATTAAGACAAGGGCAGGGAGGGCTCACTGCCAATTACTGTTCCAGGCAAAACAGACTCCAGTACTCAGAGAGGAAAGTAGGAAAGTTTATTCTACTACCTACAAGAAACAGAACAAAAAGCGAGTAGGATGATTGAGAAAATTACAAGCAGCACTTTAAGATGTCCCTCCCCCATCCCTCCTTTCTTCCCGGTCCCAGCTCACTGCTCCTGATATCTCTATCTCCTCCTGCCTCAGCAGCTCAGGGGGGCAGGGAATGGGGGATGTGGTCAGTCTCTCACAGATGGGCTCTGCCACTTCTCTCTTCTCAGATAAGGATGACTCCTGACATTCTTCCCCTGCTCCAATATGGGGTCCCTCCCCCGGGACACAGTCCTTAATGAATTTCTCTGGTGTGAGTTGTTCCCAGCAGCTGCAGCTTCTGCCGATACAGGGTCCCTCAATGGGACACAGTTCTTATTGAATATCTCTGGTGTGGGTTCTTCCCCACAGTTCAACAGGTACAGGGTCCCTCACATGGGACAAGGCCTCTTCTGGGCATAATTTTAATGAGCTTTTTTGGTGTGGGTCCTTCCCCACAGCTACAACTTCTGTGAATATGGGGTCCCTCACATGGGGGACAGCCTCCTCTGGCCATAGTCACTGGCCCTGGCACAGGGTCTTTAACTTGTTTCAAGCTTTGTTCTATTAAACTGTTCTTATTAATGAAGAGAATCACTGCCCCTGATGTGGAGTCTTTAATGAAATGCAAGCAAATCTCAGCTTCACCAGTCCTCTCTGCAGGATGCAGGGGAGTCTCTGCTCCAGCACACTTCCTTCTCTCTTCTGTCACTGACCTTGGAGTCTGCATGGTTGTTTCTCTCTCTCTCTCTCTCTCTTCCCACTCCTTGCACCACCAGCAGCCAGAAAAGAAGAAGGGATAGAAGAAGGAAGAAACAGGATGAAGCCTCCTCTTCTGGCTTCTTAAAAAGTGATCATGGAGATGTCTAATTGGCTCAGTCCCAGCAGTGGGTCTAGCTCAGAGCTGGGGCCATCTTTACGGCCCCTTTCCCATTACCAGAAATGGCTGTCATGTCAAACCATGACAGATGATCAAGTTTGTTTCAGCAAACTGTGTTGCAAAGCTCCATTGGAGTCAATATAGGAGTGAGTGGTCTACTCTGAGGCTGAACCTTGAGCCAGTCTGTATATATCAATATATCTGTGTTTTCTGGTCTTCCTAATGACAGAACCCACATCTCACAGGTGAGAAAGCACGCAATAAAGACTGAGATGTACAAAATCATAGCTTGTGACTGAAGCATGCATATAAACCCATCCACGTTAAAGGTGGACAGGTATGAGGCCTTGTGTTCTTTCTTGATACTGGTCTTCTATGCAGTACATGTAATAAAGATTATAGTAATGTGTATATGTGAGCATGCACACTGTCAGTTCACACTTCTACATTGTTGTGCCTGGTTTTGTCATTGGTCTATGAAATAACAAGTATTGTAGACTGAGGACTGGTCTATGTTAGAACCTGTCTCATTGGAGCGTGTTGCACCCCACGTACAGAATAGAGATATCTTGTTATCCAGCATATGTCTTTAATTGCTTGACTTCCAGAACTTTGCTTCTCCTGAGGTGAAAACTGTTTTGAGAGCTTTTCTGGTACTTGTAAGGAGGGCTGGCTCTGCTTGGCACAAGGTGCTGACGACTAGCGTAACAGACCTGGAGAATGCACATGAGGCAGGGAGTAAAGCTGAAGCTTCATCAGTACTGTCACAGAATCAGCCTAGATGCCTTGTGAACTGGTCCAAAGTCTCCTTAGCTTTGATAGGTGTTAGAGGATAGATGTTATCCTTGGCATGTGCTCCTGTAATCTATGTGTATTCAACACAAAATGTCACTCAGTGGCTGTGCTGTATAATGTGTGCCTGAAGCTGTCTTCAGGGCTTGCAGGTATATTTATAATGCAAGGGGAATCAGAGGAGCCACCCACACAACTGAAATGTTTCCAGGAGATAAAGGCTATTAAACTGCCTGAAAAGACCGGTTGGGTCCCTAGAGGGTGAAAAGCCAATTTTGACCTTATGGAAACTTTACTTGCTGATCTTACAAAGGAAGTGCTAGCAGATAAATCTATAATGTAGTTTCTTTCTGCCCAGTAGTAAGATCCACAAAAGTTGCATGCTCCTTAACAAGACAATGGGAACCAGAGGGTAAAGCATGCTTTCTTCTCTTCTGCAGTGGCCACTCCTTTTGTGGAATCCAGTTCTTCATACCCACACTGTTTAGTGTTCCCTTGCCTGGCAATGGGACTATCCCACAATTTGTGATGGGGATTATATCTGTCATTGAAGGTGAGGGCAAATACTTTACTGAATAGATTCTAACATTTACTATCCCTGTTAGAGTAGTTGAAATATACTATTCTAGCTTTCTCTTGCAGGAGTACAAACTGTACCAGTATCAGACATTCTTATTCTGGGATGATAACCCCAGTAGCTATAAACAGGAAAGCTTTTTCAGTCAACTGTTATTTTTTTCATTAGCTGGACTGGTTCTATCAGTGCAAAATTATTACCTTGATTAAACATCACTTATTTCTTACCTGAAGGGAAGTACTGCAGTTTATTTGCTCTTGGTAAGCTAGTATCTTTATTTAAACATATTGATGTTTTTCTGAAAGGGCTGATTTTTTTTTTTTGCACACGTTTCATTCCAGTGGCTCTCCTTATTGAAGTGAGTCTTTTGTGTGCCTGTGGTGGCATAGCAGTTGAATTGGTGCAACTAATAGGGTGAGGGAAGTGTCTGTTCAGAAAAATCCGTGTTACTCAATAAACTGGCTAAAACAATGCTTCCTTTTGTATTAATTCCTGATCAATGTAAATATAGTTAATTTATAAAGTGAGAGATGAGAGGAACTGGATTAATTGGTTTTTGATGTTCTCTCTCTGCTCTAGCTTTTAAAGTGAAGTTGTTGACATGAGACTAGAACTGAGGCATGTGAAGTGTCTCCAGTTGGTGTCTCAGGGGGTGGGTGTGTGTGGACTGTTACTCTGACAAAGCCTCTAAAAAAGAGAAAGGCTCTGAAGAAGCATGATATTCTTTTTACATTGTGCAATAAACACTGACTGTGAGTTGATGGAAGTCATCCTCATGTTTGATAATTTGCTATCTTCATTCCTGTTTCAAAAGTGCTTGTGTTCTGTTAGAAGTTTATATATAATTATGACCAGCTGGAGTTGCTGAGAGGCTCCTGGGTATGAAAATGTGCCTGGCTAGTTATTGCCTGGCTAGTTCAGAATTCACAGTGAGGTGGCTTTTGTGTGTCACAGCAAAGGCATGATTGGTAAAGCAAATTCCTTAAACTTGACTTTCTTGCAGATGCAGGAGTGAAGGTATCAGAGCTGTATTTAGAATCTCCTCCTTGTAGCATAGTGCCTTGCAACCATCACTTTATAGCATGGGAATTATGCTTTTAGAGTATCTGCTGCCGCCGCAGGTGGCATTAGGGTGTGGAGGCACAAACCACTGCACTAGTTTTGTGAAGCTGTTTTTGTGTCATGAGAGCGCAAGATGAGAATAACTATCCTCAGCTGGCAAAGACCAGTCTCCTGCTGCATTCCATCAGCTTGCCAACAAAGTGGTGGCAGTGGGCTTCAGTCTCCTTTTCTTACTTGCTTGATCCTTCTACTAAAAAGAGTATCACCGCGGGCTCCCATGAGGGAGCTTCCATTTGGGGATAAATGCAGGGCTTTCTCAGCTTGTTTTGCTGTATTATTTTTCTGCTCACCCACTCCCTCCCTGGGTGGTTGTTTTTTTTTTTTTTTTTTCTGCCAGAACTTGTAGACTTGGTTTATTTTATCTTGCAGGCACAATTGCTGATCGAGTTATTTTCTCTAATTCTCTTTCTTATATATGCCTAAGGTTCCATATATTGATAAATATTCAAATCCATTAATTCACAATGCAAAGAGGTAAATGAGTATCCCCTGGAGTGTTTTTGTGAGGGACTTTCTTTCAGTACTGCAGAGAATTGTTACCGTCAGTATGAACAGGGCGTACCTCATTTGTTGAAGGTACACCTGTAACTGTTTGTGTGTGACTTTTATCTGTGCATTGAAGTCATGAAGTTCAGAAAAACATGATCACTTCTCACGTGGGGGAAATTGTGAGAAAAATGTCTGTCTGCAGCCAGAGATCTTCCTGACCTGTAATGATAACAAATGAGTGCACTCACTGCTCTCGAAAGGACAGATGTTATGGGAGTTTTAGTAATGAATGGTGATCTATGAGTTCAGTTCTTATGTCTGCCATAAACTTCTTTCTGTGATCATGAGCAAGATTCTTAGTCTTCTGAAAACCTATAAATGAGGTAAATTGATTTTCTTTTTTCACAGCCTTATCAGTTTGAATTGTGATGTCTGTGAGGTAGGGACAGTACATGTTGTGTAAATGTACAGGAGGTGAAAGGAGAGACTGGAGAATGTGGAAAGGTGGAGTGATGCTTTGAGGTCTATTAAAATACATTGCTGTAGAGGGACAACTTTAAATAGTCAGAATTTGAGAGATTTCAGAAGATGTAGGATTTTTTTCTTTCCATTTCTTCAGGAACTGAGGCTCTGTCTTTATTAATGTGCCTTTTACAAGTGCAACATTATACACGCAGAAAGGAGAACTGGGAGGTTCATGGAAGAGGGAGGGAGAACGTCAGGCATTACTTTGGGGATGATGAGGAGAGTGAGTTTGATTTTACTTCTACCAAAAGCAGTACATGTAAATTGATGGTGGCAAAACCATTACACTCTATGTGTTGCTGCTTTGCAAATACTAGCAAATAACAGTGTTGTAGACAGCTGGACTGCAATCAGGATGCTGATCTATAGATTTTTTTTCCCCTAGTAAAGGACATCTCCAATGTATTGTAGCTGTATTTGAAGGCATAAAGAATAACTTTGAAAATCTACACACAACAGCTGTCATAATTTCCTGTAATACTCTGCTATTTAGGATAACTGAGTGCATCCGTTCCTTGGACATGTTGAGCCAGATCACTAGTCAGTGTAAACTGGCCTTGCTTCATGAACTGGCAAGAGTTTCATGCATTTCATCCCTCCTGAGAACTGGTGTCCTAGTGAGCGTCGCAGGGATGTGAAGAGCTGAGGAGAAATTTGAGGTCACTAGTAGCTTTGTTAATGTGCTGGACTGGCCCAGATGAATCTTCAGGGTAATCTGCCTTTTTTGGGAATGAGGATGGCTTCCAAATTGTTTGACTCTCTCTCCTCTTCTTGCATGCTCTTCCTCCTCATCCTCCTGATGGCCAGATTTCCTTCCAAGTGGAAGGAAGGGAGGACACAGATATGTGTGTGTGTGTACTTAAAGAAATATCACCAGTTACTTGTATCAGGAACTGTCATGTAATTGTAGGTGTTTGTTACATTTGCAAGGAAGTGGAAGTAAGTGAGGACAAGTAATGGTTGATAGGAGTCACCTACATTGAGAGATTAAGGTATGGAAAGAAAATAGTTTGGACCTGCATTGACTGCAGAGAACATTGTTTACCTGGCATAGTGTTGGGAATATTATGACATTGGCATATCACAGAAAGCATGGACCAAGTTGCAAGAAACAACTTATATTTGGGTGTTTTTTGTAAGTTTGGGTGCTGTTTCCTAAGCCTCTCTCCTGCTTTGTAGTACATGAGCAGCTTTTATCAGCTTATACGTCACAGCCTGCTCATAATGAGGAATTACTTTCTTCTAGCCATTTCCAGGCTTTTCTTGACTTCCTGTGTCTGACTATCGTCTCTTGTTCCTATCCAGCTGTGAGGTATCATCCTTCTGCATTATCCTCCCATGGACTGCCTAAAGTTAAAGCAGACCAGAAGCAAGAGGATGTTATCTTCATAGCAGGAGTTTCCTTACATCTTAAGTGATACAAAGTTTTGATACAGTCACAGCATATTTTGTAAGTACAGTCTCACTGTAGGTAGCAACAGCAGTGTTTCTCATAGGAAAATTAAATGTGTGCTTTGGCTGGCCATCTGCTCAGAGCAGGAATCATCTAACTGATGTGCTTCAGACAACCCAGGGCATCACTGATGCTTATAGTGCTGTATGAGAAGGCTTGTCTGATTGTTTTTGGGTTATGGATTGAGAGGCGTTTTGTCTTCATTAGAGTATTGCATTCTAGTTGTAAAGGATGGGCATCAGCCAAGCATTGCATCTGCAAGGGAGTACGGCACTATCTGTACAAAGCGAGTTAACAACATGCACATCAAGTATAAAATAGAGAGCGGTTTTAGACTGCACCAGGCTGAAGATGAGACAGAAGAGCAGAGGCAGATGGCAGAAACTGCTGGAGAGAGGTAAAGAAAGACATTATGGTTGTTACTGACTTGTGAGCCTGGTGTGGTTCTAACAAGAAATATGCTGGTTAGCCATAATACTATCTCACTGCCAGTGGCTGGTGAACAGCTGTTAACCCTGCAAGCTTTGTCTCTACGTATAGAATTTAATCTACTTGACCAACTCTTATGGAATTGTAGCAAACTGCAACACAGAAGGGCAATCAAAGTGAAATGCCTTAAATTTAGATTTTCCTGGGAAATGGATGCTTTTTTGTCTTCAATAAATTTCTGAAACTCCAAGATGGGCTCTCTCTGGCTTGTCATAGACTTGTGTGGAGCTTTCATAGAATCCTACAATGGTAGG